>JABSTT010001732.1:0-79999 GCA_013339685.2 Hyalomma asiaticum
CGAAACCAAAAGGCCTGATGACAGCGCCACCCCATTTATGTCACGTAGGTTGTGGGAGTAAGTCTATATAACTACGCCGTTTCAAAACTGAAACCGCAGACGCTTCGGATCTCTGAGTCCATCCACGGATATCAAAGGTGGTGCGTTTGCACATTACTGCCTCGATGCGGGAAACGGGCTTAATTGTGAATGAGGCACGCATTCGTCCGCCCTAAAATGAGGATAGGGGGCACGGGGAAAATTACTGTGACTTCGTTAAGGACTACAGTGTAGGGAAAGATAAGTTTTCTGACAATAAAGAAAGAAAAACGTTTTGTTTTTGTGGGGTGTAACTTCCCAAAACCAGCTCTGTTTATGAGAGACGCCGTAGTGCAGGTCTCCGGAAATTTCGACCACCTGGGGTTCTTTAGCGTGTGCTGACATCGCACAGCACACGGGCCTCAACATTTCGCCTCCATCGAAATGCAGCCGCCGCGGCCGGGATTCGATCCCGCGACCTTCGGAACTGCAGCCGAGTACCATAGACACTAGTCCACCGTGGCGGGGCTACAAAGGAAGAAAAACGTAGAGAGGCACGGGTGAGCGTTCTTGGTATTGGGGACAGGGAATGAAAGAATGGAAAGGGCAGGAACACCTTATTGGATAGCTTTTCAACACCTGCCGCTGTTTAACGTGACCGGAAGTTTTGGTAAGGGGCACTGAAAGAGAAAGCAGAACCGTCGTTAAAGATGGAGGGAAGGAAGGGGGGCATTCCTGCTCATGAAGAAGGCGCCAATAAATCGGCAAATGTTACGTAAAGAAATCGATAACTCCATGAGACCATTAGGAATGCGGCAATTTTATATAGCACTTAATAAAAAATGAATATAAATAGGAATACACGATCATGATAATTATCAATCTATTTGTGATAACAAGGATGGTAAATCTTAGAAATAGGCCAAAAAGCCCAAGTGTCGGAAGCGGACCCTCAACCATTGCGTCATCTCTTCGGTGGCGCAATGGTTGAGTGTGGTCCTCCAATCAGCACGCGATTCCGATTTGCATGGCAGAATCGTGGAATGGCGTAAGGAAACGCGCATTAATCAACCTATTCGTTGTAATCAACAAACACGGTAGCAGCTCCGCACAAACGTACGCAAGGCAAGAAAAGAACAGAGCCTAGAACAAAGCATAGCTTCCTATCAGATAGCCTGACCACTGGAGCCTCATTCGGGCAGCGTGAACACCCAGTCCAGCATATATTATTCAGCCCCTGCATAAAAGCGTACTCACGCAGTAAAGTAATGAAGTTACGCTATTCGGCAACTTCCTTAAACTTACCGAAACTGGGCATCCACCAGTAGCGCACCGAGGACTTCTGTCAGGGGGGGGGGGGCTTCAGGTTTTCACCAAGGGCATAGTTGTTGCATGTGTCTGGTAAGGGGGGGGGGGGGAGGGAGGGGTGCACCTTGGGCGATATGCCATTTAATTGCTTCAGGTGGAGCAATCATTAAGCAAATAAAATGCCAAATAATAGTAGCATCAATGATGATGATTATTATTCTTATTTGTTCGATGTTTTGCAGGGACATCTTACAAGCGGTTGACGGGGCCATGAAGCCATTCCGTAAAGCAGTCACGTGGAAAATTAACGGAAAATTGAATAAAGGAACGCATAGCAATGATAACAGTTCCAAACAACGTTGTCTGGCACGTCCTTAGTTTGCCGCTCCGTGCAGTCATAAGAGCGCCGACATGCCGACCACTTGGCGATCGTGCGGTGCTGTTTAGAAAAACTCTGCAGGTCAGCATGTTCTAAATTATGAGAGCGGAACATGTTATATATTATGTTTTCCTTAAGCCTCGTCAAACTATATCTGAAAGTAAAATGTCGGAATATAGCTGTATTTGTACGAACGGCGTTGTCTGAATAGGTACAGGCGCGAGCTAAAGTATACGGACCACTCGAGCGCGTGCCAAACTGGCTTTCCGCTCCACCTAGCGGAACGCCGCCAAACGGCCACCGGAGAGCTTCACCGGAAATTAGTCTACTCGCTACCCGCTAGCATGTAAATTTTTCAGTGCCGTGTACCGCATTGCTAGTTTGCTGTTTCCATGCACAGCGCTCGTCGGCGGTAAGAAGGCCCCATATCTGCCTTGATAGCGGTATCACAGCCGTCACGGCCTGCATCGACCGGTGTGCCGATGGAGAGATATCAGTTTCGCGAAGCGCTATCGTCATATGAACCCGTGGATTCGGATACTGAAGAGCGCTTAGCGTTAGAATGGTGGAAAATACTTGTTCACAGTTGGAAAAACAGACAGGCCCTATATTTGAGCAATGATGCTCCTTGCACGTAGCGCTGCTGTCGATCGCAGTTGACGGAAGTGTCGCGAAGAGCCTGTGAGCCGCGCGATGCCGTGGTCCGTATACTTTTGCTCACGCCTCTACGTTAAATATATGACAACAGTTTATAAAAAAACTCATAAAATCAATGAAATAATTTGTTATATAGCAACGATGTGACTAGGGTTAAAAATATAGAGAACTCACGCGACACAGACTCAAAGGGGCAATTATTTATTCAAGTATATAACAGCTAACTGCAGAGCTGACAAGTAAGTCCATTTTTCTTGCCGTCGCAGATCATAGTTTCACACTGTTACTGGATGTCGCTTATTTATTATTATTACCACACCAACAATACAAGTATTAAACACTATCTTTCCCACCCGTTTTCCCCGCATCATGATTATGGTAACAAGATCCACGAATTTGTCGTCCTCTTTCAATTATCCTCTGTGGTTAACACTACAAGAATGTTTCACTCACGAAGTAGTGGCGCGGAAGGAGGCTCCCACACCCAAAATTGCTACTACGAGATCATATCTCATCATAACATTGGTGTAATGACTTTCCGCACGGCAAGCTTGTAAGAGGGGAGTTCGGACGAGAGGACTCGTTTTTTTAACAACAGCTACAAAGTATCAATATATCGATAAATTCAACTCAAATTCATCTCGTACTCTTGCAATCAAAAACTTAACCTGGCATCATGAAAAATACTTCTGAAAATCCTTTTTGTAAGCGTGGAAAATCAGTTGGTCGTTGAGGCGCATTATCATAAATGTTTGGAAAAATAAGGTGGGATCACTAATGTGCCTTAGTCGTGCTGTCCAACATTTTGACAGAAGGATTTGCCTCTATCAAAGCAGCTACATCATCATAGGCGCGTTGCTTTGGTGCAGTTCGTGTGGCTGCTCTGTTGTCTTGCTGCTGATATTGGCAACCTGAGCAAGAGAACTCAGAGTGAAGCAAATATTATAGACTATTTAGGTCAGCAGCACGGGCACAAGAAAAACGCCCCGCTTCTTATGGCAGAAAGGGAGTTAGGGTCAGATACAAAGTCTGATGAAAGCACGCGAGTCGCACTGGTGACATACACTATAGAGGAGCCTATGGTTATAATGCAAAAGACATCGAGTTCTAGAGAAGCGATGGTCATACATTCAAGCGCTTAGGCAGTCGTGGCAGCGATGAGTTTTGTAAGCATTTTATAAGGTTGCCAATGACTGATGAAGTGGACAAACTCTAGGAATGCACAAGTTAAGTCAGTTGGAACAACGAAGAGAATACGCGAGCCAGACTGTTTGACCTAGAGTACTATGCTAACATTCGGAATAAATTGATAATTGTCCCACACTTCGCTCAGGCACGCTGTTCAGTAGCGGCGTTTCGGCAGACCCGTAGGCTTCCACTTACGCTTAGGCCTGCGGCGCCCTAAAAGCCTCGAAGCGGTACACTTAGTTTTGAGTTCGCCGGCCGACCCGTGCGGTTGGCACGTGTGGTGGTGTTGGTCCTGACTGACGCACACTCAGACAGACACGGATAGGTGCTTAGAAACAAAAGCAAAAGCATTTAATCACGAGCAAGGCAATAGGCAATTACAAAATAAATGAACTCAGACTATAGGAACACGCGCGACAGGAACTCGGAGGAAATACATGCGACAAGGTATCAATACAATATAAACAACAGTTAACACTGGTAATAAAATAACTAGATGAAAAGAAAACATAACGAGAACTAAGTCGATGCACTATCTCTGGTGCGACGCAGCGCACGCTTCGTTCTGACACCGAAATTCGGTGAATATAAAAAGAACATTAAATGAAAATAATTATACCCTACGGAAATGTCCAACAATAACTGTCGTGACGCTTACGTAGAGGAGTTGACGGGTGTCACTGATGTCTCGCCGGCTTCGGTAGACGAAGAGAGGGCCCGATGTTGTGCACGACTGTTTTCGTCACTTCGGCTGCTCCATACCCGACGACTACGCGAGACTCGCGACACCGCTGACTGCTCTCTTGCTGGTCAAGACGTCAACTGCCGTGGCAGCCAAATCGGGCCAGAATCATCTTAATCAACTATTCGCGTGATGAACAAAGCGCGCCGCCCCGCTGCGGGGGGCCCCAGCCCGGCGGCTGCGTTTCCTTGGCGGTGCCGGCGGCATCCCGAGGCGTTGGCGATAAAACGGCCCGCAAAGCCAAGCTTTTCATCGGGAGGCAATTAGCGGCTTTTTCCCTTTTTCCAAAGGACGCCGAACCTCGCTCCGCACATTCCCACGCCGTCTCTTATCTAGTTGGACACGAGGGCGGCCGAGAACACCTGGCGGCTGTGACAATAATGAACCGGTGAAGTGAGCGAAGAGCGAGATAATATAGTGGGGATAGAACCCGAAATTAGATTTCTGTGTAATTAAGCAGAAGTGAAGACGAATAAAAATTTTAAACCAACAGCTATAAGCATACGCATGTTGTGGAAGCTGGAGTAAAACCACTCGATTCAGAAGACAGCGCCCTTAAGTTGCGGGGTCTTCGCAATGTTCGCCATTGCGCTTGGTCGCCCGACGACAGGAACGCCGTCGGGCAACCAAGCTTTCTTATGGTAGAAAGGGGGTTAAGTTCAGATACAAAGTCTGATGAAACTTCACACACAGCGACAGCAAGTTCTAGAGAAGCGGAGGTCGTACGTTCAAGCCGCAGTAGCGGAAGCGGTGAGTTTTGTAAGCATTTTATAAGGTTGCCAATGACTGATGAAGTGGACGAACTCTAGGATTGCGTAAGTGAGTTGGAACAACGAAGAGAATACGCGAGGCAGATGGTTTGACCTAGAGTCCCGTAGTAACATTCAGAATAAATTGATAATGAACCGGTGACGTGAGCGAAGAGCGAGATAATATCGTGGGGATAGAACCCGAAATTATTAATCTGTATAATTAAGCACAAGTGAAGACTAATAAAAACTTTAAACCAACAGCTATAGGGGTCTTCGTAATGTTCGCCACGCTCTAGAAACGCACGGGCACTCACGCCGTCGGGCAACCAAGCGCGTGCACATGTACTGCTTTTACGAACGACGATATCGCCAGGCGAGTCTGATAAATCATTAGTGATACGTTTAATAACCTTATACACTGCCACTGCAATACATAAAACAACAAACAACACACACACAAAGCGCATCAAATGCGGCGTCGCCGACGTCCGACTAACCACGAGGGCCCACGCACCCGACCCGGGAATCGCGTACGTACGGACCCCGCCGTGAGCCATCTGTCCACGCACGCTGCCGACCCCGAGAGAAAGCCCTCCTGCAGTTACTTCTGCGCCGTCTCAACTTGCGGTTTGCACACTTTCAGTTTATAAGAAAATGAGTGAATGGAATGCATTTCTAGGGGCAGGAAAAATCGACCTCAACACATAAATTGAAATTACAACGTCAACAGGGCCCTTGAAGGTGTACGTTGAGCATTCGGTTCAAGGATATAGAAACAGTTACGGAGGGGGAGGAGGGGTTAGGTTCACTAATGGTGCGCCACTGCACAGAGCTATGTAACTGCAGCTGTGGCACTGCCGAGCAGAAGTGTTGTGCAATATGTTACTTTCTTGTGCATTAATTTATGTGCATTTTTCCTGTGCATTGTTCTGTGATCCGCGCAATGCTGCCTCAGTTGGTCTCAGTTATACCTGTCTTCCGTCGTATGCTGTGTTATAGCCCCTACACCTGTCACTCTCTCTATGAGGGTATTTGTTGTTCACCTGTCCCCCGAAACCTTTGACCCAATTTCTTCATTAGTATGTAGCTTGTCACCCTTATGGTTAAATTAACATTGTCAGCTTCAGTAAGTACACCATCTTGCTTGTCTTTCCAAAGTTTCTACGGTGTGGGATACACATTCATTTCGTGGCCAATATTACGAGAAGTGTACGGCACAGGCCCGTTTACTTTTTATGAGGAGTCAGTGGATTTCTTATAAGTACCCCGATAATATCTACAAGCAGTGTTAACAATTTCTCACTGCACCATAAAACACTATGTATAGGGAGTAGCTACATGCAAAAATACATTCTTGTATGACATAGGCCGAGACTACGGGGGGGGGGGGGGGAGGGGGGAGGGGGCTCGAGCACCCCCCCCTGAACATTCGAGTTGGGGGCATAGCCCGTCCGGAGCCGGAGAGGAGGATCGTTATGTGTAGTTCAGAAGTATAATCGTAACGGGCTGAACACTCTCAGAAAAGCGTTAATAATATTGATAAATGATGCGCCAATACACGCGAAGGTGAACTCACATGGGTAGGAAAGCATGCATTGCTTTCCTCCCCATGTGAGTTGCGCATAGGTGCGGCTAGCAACCACAGCTTGCGGCGAGGCCCCACTCGCCTATCCACGTGCCTGGCATGTCAACGACCGGCGATGAAAGAAGAAACACCTCCTTTCGGGACTGTACCAAGGTAGTACAAAGGCCGACTGTACAGCCTCGACAGCGGACTTTTGGGGGGTTACGCCTTTTAAGGGGATAATGGCGGCGCCAAGGGAGGCCTCTTGTTAAAGCGGTTCGCTGCAGGGGCGGCGGAAGTCCAATAATTGGCCTATACGAAAAAACAAACTCTCCAGCCACTTCTCTTAATCTAAGTTTTTAATATTGAAATTAAAAACTGGCCCAACGTTTCCAGACCCATTCGGTCTCTTCATCAGAGTTGACTGTCCGTCCGGCTCCGAAGCTAGCGACTTTTGATTGTCCCTCTCTCCACCGTCGTTCCTCCCGCCTTTCTTGTTGCGGTGTTATTTTCTCCATTGGTTCCGGAGATCATGTATATACACACTCGGCAGGGTCCCAATTGAGCCGTTGATATCTCCGGGTGTTGTTTGGACGTACCACGACTCTAACTGCCTTTTGGTGCGGTTACGTTCCGTGTCAAGGACCCGGGCGTCGTCGAAGTTGATGGGATGATGATGATCGTCGTGATGATGATGATGATTGTGGTTCGGTTAGGAAATGACGCTAATTTCTGCAGCCCATGTACGGAGCACGGCTAAGAGTCCGTGGGGGTACGAGAAAGGGAGTGAAAGAGACAGAGAGGAGAGAAAGGCCGAGGAGAGAAAGGACAACGCGCAGTACACGGGTCTCTGGCATTTTCACCTCCATGGTCTTTCTTTTCGCTGTGTTCTGCGAGCTCGTTCCGCGTAGCGTTGAAGCTACGCACGTCATTTTGGTGTTGCCGTATCCTTTCCGGAAAGTCTTTAGGGGCGAAGCTCCTTAAGGTTTGGGTTTGTCCGTCCGTTGTAGTAGCGAATTACCTACTAGAAACGCGCTACTAGGAGGGCGCGTGTGGGAGGCCCGCCCTCGGCGTGTGCCTCCCGGCGCGCGAGCTCTCTCACTCTTCCATCTGCTGTCTTGTGTGTGAGAGAGAGAGAAAGAGAGCGAAAGGCGCGCGTTGACTATGGAAACGCTCTTTCTTCGATGAACGCGCTACCAGCTCGCAAAAAAGGAGAGCGCGCCCTCGCCCGCGAGAGACAAGCTTGACGCAGGCAGCGTCTCCTAGCGAGTTTCTTGATTGAGAAATACCGACTGCTCGCGTTGGAGAAGCGTTCACCGGCAACCCATATATATATATATATATATATATATATATATATAATGCCACGTGCATTTATCTGTGCTAGCGTTCGTGTTCCAGTGACAGTTTCTTTCGGCTGCACGGTTTGCACCGACGCGTCGCTGTAGCGTTGGAAGCGCGTCGCTGTAGCGTTGGAAGCGCGTCGCTGTAGCGTTGGAGCTGCGTTTGTTAAAACTCTGGCTCATGTTTTGCTTCACCATGTCACGAGACGCTCGCGCTCGAAAGCGTTCCTTGCGGCGAATATAAGTGCCGGACTGGGGAGAGCGCGGCTCATTCTTACCGCCGACGCTTGACTGCGCATGTGTTTTCGCCGCCGCCGTAGTATAGGCATTTGGGCACAAGTTCGCCCGAATAAAATTTGCTTCCTTTCACAGTCCCTTTGCCTGTGTATTCAAGAAAGACCGTCACGTCAACCTGACAATATATATATATATATATATATATATATATATATAGGCACTGGATCTTGAATTGCAATGAAGTGCCGGTGGAAGATTTCCCTTGTGCGTAGTTGAACCATAAGAATAAATATATATATATATATATATATATATATATATATATATATATATATATATATATATATATATATATATGCACTGGATCTTGAATTGCAATGAAGTGGCGGTGGAAGATTTCCCTTGTGCGTAGTTGAACCATAAGAATAAATAAATATATATATATATATATATATATAGATATATATATATATATATATATATATATATATATATATATATATATGCACTGGATCTTGAATTGCAATGAAGTGGCGGTGGAAGATTTCCCTTGTGCGTAGTTGAACCATAAGGATTCGTAGCGTGCGCGTTAACTAAATTAATCCGGAACTCGGCACGATCTACGATGAACATCCGGAGCTTCGTCCACTCATCATCATTCACTCCGTGGATATGCTGTCAATTTTTGTCTCGCCGACGTAAGTGGCGTGGCAATCGGCACACGGAACCTCGTTCACTAGCCCGGGAAATCTTTATTTTGGCAGCCGGTGTTTTGTAGATCATTTTTCAATTAAGTTGATACGTCATATGAGTACTGACAAAAATTCTACATTTTGTTTTTTTTTTTTCGCAATAAGTAGCTAATGACCCACTTACCTCGGCTGCAAACCTCGAGGGCTCGAGCGCGCGATTGTTAATATTTTGTATACGGTTTTGTGGAGCCACGCACTTTCCGTTTCAAAGAGCGATGAGTGAGGTGGAACCCAGGATGGTATTCATGTAAACATAGCTGACTACATGTGCACACACAACCACGTTCACATGGGCACCGTGCGGAAAACTCTTTTGAGTGAAGGCTTCCTGAGTGCTGCTGTAATCCCCTCTGGGAAGTTTCAAACATTCGTGATCCCTCAAAAATGCGCTGCCGAGGCGAGGACGTCAGTTTGTACTCCTGTGCAATTCTCCCCCTCTTTCCTTCGGAAACGTCTACTAGGATGAGCGCTCTCCCAAGAATCATGACAGCAACACAAACTCGTCACGCAGGTGGCGACTGGTTGTTTACATGAAACACAAGAGCGCATTTCGCATGCAGTGGCACGACACGCACGTTAAAATTGACATTAAATATGTTCTAAGCTATATCAGCCGTTGATATTTTGTAGATGATGCGTGTGTGTCCACGCAAATCTATCCTGCAAGTTATCTCGATTGCCTCAAATTTTGTGTCACTACTCCTTTAACTGGCGTTTATTCACTGCCTTCACTCAAAAGAGTTGTCCGCGTGGTGCCCATGTGAACGCGGTTTTTTGTGCACATGTAATCAGCTACGTTTACAGGAATACCATCCTGGGTGCCGCCTCACTCATCGCTCTTTGAAGCGGAAAGTGCGTCTGGGCTCCTCAAAACCGTATACAAAATATTAACAGTTGCGCGCACTAGCCATCGAGATTTGCAGCCGGGGTAAGTGGGTCATTAGATACTTATTGCAAAAGAAAGTAAACAAGAAGTAGACTTTTGTGTCAGTATTCATATAACGTATCAACGTAATTGAAAAATGATTTACAAAGCACCGGCTGCCAAAAGAAAGATTCCCCGGGCTAGTGTACGAGGTTCCGTGCGCCGACTGCCACGCCACTTACATCGGCGAGACGAAAAACTTTGCGGAAAGGATACGGGAAAGGATAGTTCGCGGCCGGACTGGAGAAGCGACGCGCGCAAGTGCCATCGCGTCGCTCCTCCAGACCGGCCGTGTAGCAGTTTGCCTGTTTTCATCATAAGAAAAAACAAAGAATTGCCTGAGCGCCCCGGCGTTTTGAAAAATATGGGAGAGGGTGAGGAGGAAAATTAGAGAAAGAAGAACGAGAAAGGGTAATTGGAGGATGAGGACAGAAGATCGCACACACACACGCGCGCACACACACACACACACACACACACACATACACGCGCGCGCGCGCGCTCACGACCGCCTTTAAAAACTTTTTTTTTATGAAAGGGTCAAGCGTGGGTGATGAGGATCGAGTCGCCAGAAACTCCTGGAGCCGAGGCACGACAAACGTCACAGCTTCTTGGGTTCCTCGACACCCTGGAAGAGCTTTTTAAGCTCGGGGTTGTCCACTTCGCTTGCCTGCACCTTAGCCTCCTGCGCCGAAAAAAGGCAGATGCAGTCACACCACTAGTCACTGCGCGGAACTGCTCGATCACGGTTTACGCGTTTGCACGCACGTGAGTCCGTTTTTACCAATGCTGCAGCACTGTTAAATATATTATTATTATTATTATTATTATTATTATTATTATTATTATTATTATTATTATTATTACCTCAAAGGTCCCTGAGGGAAGGGATTTTACACTCTTAGGGCGGTAACCTTTAGTTTATTTTATAGGTACACAAAAATATGAAAATATGCTCCTTTATGAAGGTTAAAGTGCTTTAACTTTTAGTAAAGGAGCATATTTTCACATTTTTGTGTACCTATAAAATAAACTAAAGTTTACCGTGTACATGAGGGGTGGGCTTATCTAGTAAAATAGCTCTTCGATTATGCGTTTGAAGATGACTGGGTTACCTTGTATCACTGCGTTGGTCGAGTCACGCGCGGGCAAGAACAAAAGAAATCAGGGACGTCGTTAACTGAAGTCGCTGTACCATGCATACGGCGTGCTCCCGAGTAATTTTGAGGAATGGACATTGCGACTTGGAACGGGAGTGCCGGGTGTGCATCTTAAGGGGACACTAAACCAAAACAGTATATCAGTTTATACTGACACTGTGCGTTAAAACAAATGTTGGTTTCGTCATCACTGGTTCAATACTTGAGGTGAAACTTAAGGTCAAGGTTCCATTTTATTAATTTTGCGCCGAAACCTCTGCGCGTAAACGCAAGCATGACGTCGTTGCTTCCAAAGTTGTTAGGATTTTGTCCACATTGGCTCCATGGAATTTTATGAAACTTCCTACATGAACTCTCTAGCCACATATGAACACAATGCAATTCAGTTTAAAGAGCGAATAATTACATGGGCTTCGGCAGGCGTCCTCGAAACATATGACGTCACAGCGAATGATGCAGGAATTTGGAGGCGGCGGCGCCACTTGCATTTTCCTTTCACGCGTTTTGTTGCTTACGAAGTCCTCCTCGCTGTAAGAGTTGTGTTTTTAGAACTGTGAAATAGTGATTTACTGGTAGCAGAAAAGAAAGTCATTTTGCTGTTAGTGTCCCTTTAGCGTCACAAAAATTCTCTTTAGGCAAGTACTGAATGCTCTGGCGCCGTGGTAAAAGTAAAAAGCAACGAGCATTCCTAGTGAACCTAACACTGTCATATTATTTACCTGCACTAAATGAAGTAATGGTCTAACATTGACACAAATTTGCTGTGCAAAGCATGCAAAGAAAGGAGACATGCGTGCTTGAACTTAATGCTCTAGGAGCGTGGGTCGCCCGGCCCTGGCATTTACTGGGACCGGCTTTCAAGAACTAATTTTCAAATCCCGCGATTGTATCACTCGAAGTCCTGGCTGTCCAGTAACGCCGTCATAGGGCTAGGAAGCTTGACACGCGGCAACACCCTGCACAGGACCTCAGGCCTCTCCACCTCTGACAGCTTGCGCACGCACAGTTTCCATTCGTATTTCCTCATGCAAGCATTTCACATGTAAAAAGGATAACTTGGAAAGGTGGGCGGCGACTGGCGGCGGTGGGCGGCAGTGGCTGCCTTTCCCAATGCTACAAGAAAATCCGTATGTAGCATTGTGCTACAAAACGAACGATGTCTTTAATTCATAAACCTTGCGGGTTTCCACAGAACTCATGTGCCAACATCCCCTTCTGTCAGATTTGTATGGCAATACGTTATTATATATGTGTTTCTATGGAACGTGAGGCAGGATTTACAAAAAACAATGTTTACCACTTTCGGTTTATGTTTTCTTGCATTTGTCCCTATTGGAGCCAAGTTCAAGGGACCGTGCACCTCGTCAAGCCGTCTTGCGGCTTTTAGTACACGGCAATCGACGTTCTTCAGATTATGGTGTAGAAATAAATTATTCTGGTTCGGATTCAGTGAGCTTCCTTGTCGAAAGATTGCAGGTGTATGGAAAAGGGGTGCGGATGCAGGCCCTACTTTGCGTCGTTTCGCCACCCCGCCTCTCTGAAGCTTTGTACTTTCCGTGGTGTTTTCAAAGCAATGCAACAAAGCTGGATTGCTACGGGAAATGCTGTCATGAACGCCCGAGAAAAAAATGTCCCTCTGAAACTACCGTGTTTAAAGGGGTATTGCAACAGCTTTTGAACTAAGCCAGAAAACCACCTCGACCAGTCGTGCAGGCGCGTCTGCGAACATTTCAGGGAAATATTCTCTAACTGCATTTAACTGCGCGCACCGCGACATTTGCAGTTTGGTTTCAAACACAGCCAGAAAGCGCCCGCTCTTCCTTCGACAAATGGCGTCACGGAAGCATCGACTAAGTCGCTTGAAGCAGAAAAATAGCGTTGGTCGGTATCAGGATGGAGGAAATATCACCTGCTGTGCTCAATTTGTTTCCTTTGAATACAGGAAATAAAGAAAATATGCGTGTCTATTTTTAAAGAGCAACTGGAAATGCCAAGCGACGTCGCCGTGGTGCGCCCGGTGACGGCACTTGTTGGAAGAAGAGCGGCAGGGGGGCTCATATATTTGAAACCAATTTGAGAACAGTGCAAAAATATTTGACTCACGTGTTCACATGAGCCTACAAGGCACCGTTTTATAACTGTGTTCGAAAGGCGTTGCATGGCACGGTCCCTTAAAGGGGTCCTGAACCTCCGCTCAGGCTTAGTTTTGAAAACGGCTGGGTGTGTATTGAATGCCTCTCAGAAATTCACAGCCGAAAGAATTTTTCAAAACGGTTTGTTAGGAGCGAAGATATTGCGACCGGAAAACTTCCCTTTCCAGTCCTGTTTCAACTCTGCGGAATAGAGGGAACAGAGCTCCTTAGGGCGGTGTCGAAGGAGGTGCCCAGCCCACCGCTTTACGTCACCAGACTTCAGCGACGTATCATAGTGGTTGACGAAAAGCGCGCGACTACCGGGGACTGTTCCTTCGCAGCGCGCTTGTGGCCGCCTGCTCGCTTCGCGCCTGGGCTCGGTCGCGTGCCCTCGCGATCCCCGCATTCTTTTGTTTCGATCCTCCGAAGCTTTGTTTTCGTTCATCACATACGTTTAGGCTCGCAGGTGTGAGCGTTTACATTGTCAGTGCGCTGCTTGTCGTCGATATTGCGCATAACGCGGCGTCAGTACAAACAGCGTAACTACCAACGCTGTTCCACATTGTCGTGCATAACCCCAAGTTAGTTAATTGTTGATTAGTGATTGTATACGGGACAATCATGCTGTCGGGCTCGAACGTGTGACTACTATGACTCGAAAGGAAGACCTTCACAACTCGGGTCCTTGCGGATAGGTTCATGTGGAATAAGGTGCATTGACATGCGGTAAGATGGATGGATTAATTTAATGTGTGAATACACTAGTTCAATTTTAACAGTGAAGCTGTTTAAGCTAATGGTGAAACTGGGAAATCTGCCGAAAAATCCGCTAAGCTATGTGATGCTAGCATAACACTACCACGCTGTAGTAAAGACAAAGCTCCCTAGGACTAGTTAGGTAAGGCTAAGTCTAATTCAAGCCTCATTAAGTGAGACTAAACATTTCAGGACTAATCAGGCTAGCGCTGATTAAATCAGGCCTATTTCAGGTAGTATTCATCAAGCGAGACCTAATTACGATAATATGTCAAACAGCGTAACTAGGCATGTACTAATTAGGGCATGCATGAATAAGGTATGACTAATTACCCCTAGCATAATTACATCATGACTAATGAAGACCAGCGTAATAAACAATGTATCATTAGGTATAGGTTAATTAGACCGAGCCTAATTATTGTAACACTAATGAGGTCCTGGCTAATTAATTTAAGACAAAATCAAGTCTCAATAAGCTCAGAATATTAAGTTACGCCTAATTAAGCCAAGCATTAGAGACGTAATGATTTCATTCGAAACTAATTTACCTTAGTCAGCCTTATTCTGCTGTAATCCTTAATTCACCCTAATCTAAGTCTAGCATAATCCACTCTATAATATGCCATACTCCACCTAATGCACCTTTGTTTTAATCCATCCTAATGCGCCTTAATGAGCTCTAATGCACCCAAGTACACCCTAATCAGACCTAGTCTTTTATTGAACCCATCTACAATCACTGATGAATTAAAGTTTGGGATTAATTTGTGATTGATTACAGGCAGCAGGCATGCATTTGTTGGCTTCTTGGAAAACTATATTTATGGTGACTTAGGCACCGCACCGTTCGCGTCCACGCCGAGGTAGTTTACGGATGCCTTCCAATGGCATCTATAAGGCTTGCGCATTAATAAATATATTTTTACATATTTCCAGCAACTATTTTGCCTATATAGGTGCTCACAACGCAAGGAAAAGCTAGCGCACGGCATGCATGGCACGCGCCCGCTAACGGTTTTAAAAAAGGCGCGCTGCGAAGGGCCCGCACACAGCCGAGGCGGGCGTGTCTGCCATCGGCCAATAGCAGCGACGCTCCTTGTAAATGCTCTGTGATGAAATAGAGCATATTCAAGGAGCGTGAGGAGAAGCCGCTTTTTGAGTTGAGGGCTCCTGAAGAAGTGGAAGCTTTGTGCTCCGCTTGTGAACGCTACGCTTCGCGGATGGCCACAGCATTTCGCTGAGATCTTCGTTACAGCGTAGGCAAGCCGTAGAATATGTTGTTTCACCAAGCCCGGAGGGTGGTTCAGGACCCCTTTAAGCCTCGCACGCATACAGCATAGTGAGCGTCCCTGTCTATTCCACGAGTTGCCTAATGGGGCACTTCCGCTGTCACGTGACATTCTCCCGCACTGCACTCACGCTGTCCTCTTGAATGCTTTCAGGGACCTTGCGCTCCTCGATTGCGACAGGGCTCCCTCGAAGAGACAGCAGCGTTTCTCCGGGCCGCGGCTTCCGTGCATTGGCTGGTTTCTCCCTGCGTCTTGCAAGGACCGAGGTGGCCGTAGTTTCATGAGACCCCTAATGTTGAAGGTATAAATCAACGTTCCCCGAAAGTTCACCCAGGAGAGGTGTACCTCTCGGACGTAAACTGTTGCGAACGTAACGTGCATCTCGAACAAACAGTTCTACAATGAAACTTCATTGTGTTATACGTGTATACGTTGACAAAGAACGCACAGCACCCTTTGCTGTCGTACACTTATTTCTCTTACTGTGTGCCCAGTTTAAAGCTAAAGTTCAAGGGAATTTGTTATACAGTGGGGATTCCTGCGGCAAATAATAGCTAGTGCGGTGGACCTCAAGGTCCGCCGGCTACCAGGCTGTCTTGTAGGACAAGAGACGGCACGTCCGAAAACGAACGCTTTAATGGAACATGCAAAGAAAAAGAACGGATGGCTTCAAGCCCTCGAGCGAGCCCCAGCTCGTGAGGAGCAATCACGATGATGATGACCGTCGTCTGCTAGGATCGTGAAGACGAAGTTACAAGAGCTAGAAACATGCCAAGTGCACTTCGGGTTTAAAATATTTTTATGCCAATTTTCTTTTGCTTCCTTAGCTATTCGTTAAGCTTATTTGTTTCAAGAGCACGAGTAGAGAAAACAAAATGTGCAAATACACACTGTAAGGAAAATCCAAGTATTTGGGGTAATCGTTGTGGCATACAACAGTAACAGTTATGTGGCTTTGCTTGATTACTTTTAAAAGAAAAGATGCGCCTGCTAATTCCCAGTCAAGAACGCTATGCCTCACTGACTCTCGCATGGCATCGCGCACGGATGAATGAATGAATGAATGAATGAAAGGAAGTTTGTTGCTCTTTAGTACAACTTCAAGAAAGGTGCGGGATAGCAAGGCGAGTAACCCCCGACAGGGGTCCCTGCACCCGTAGCACATTATAACAGCCTTTGCAATATTAGCAGTGAAACGAACGCACTCGTTTTATATTTCACGCAGAGCGCATCAGTTACATAGAATTACAACGTTATCACTCAACGAAAGCAAATATGATAGATGACAATTGCAGTTGCACGGCAGAGAGACTTCACAAATGCCCGATTATTTTTCTAATGGAGCTCAAGACGTAACTCTATCCCTGCGGGAGAAATCTTTAAGCTACTACCACGAGAGCCAGTCCTAGGAGCCCTAAGCTATCGGTTAAGAGAAGTAACTGCGTCAGCGATAAGCCTTTTAGAAGTCAAACCCGGGCCCTACTAGTTCGAACCCGCAACCCATTTCATCGGTCTTTTAGTTTAAATTATTCTTTGCTGCGTAATTCCGATTTTTCGGAGTGATCTTCATGATTATGGCTAATGCCACCATTTGCTTTAGTGCTCCTATCTCTTAAAACTTGCACTCTGGTGCACATCAATCGTTTTTAGGTGCTAATCCGTCTTTTTCACTGATTGCCATTTTTGTAGTCATGCTCGTAACTGCACGAGTTCTACCGCGATCCTTCAGTGTTTTTTTCCCTTACAATCCGCATCAGAAGCCAATTCCATCGAGGTTCTTAGTTGCAGTCTTTTTTTTTCTCAGTCATGGTCATGAATATGACTTCTACCATCATCCTTTAGTGTTTGCTTCGAGAAGTATACGCAAGTCTGAACCCATATTCCGTCGGGTTTTGAATGTCGATCATCTTTTGTGTGTGTGTGTGTGTGTGTGTGCGTGTGCGTGTGTGCGTGTGTGTGTGTGTGTGTGTGTGTGTGTGTGTGTGTGTGTGCCGAGTCACTGTCATTTTTCGGACTGGAATCATCGTCAAATCCAATCATTGCTATGTCCCACAACCATCACTACAGAATCTTATTCTTTCCCATTAACGAATCATTTACTCTCGATTCCTGGAGTTTTTCGACCCATTTCCCACTTTGCCATGCCGTAATTGATCAAGTGGGTATCATGATCTTATATTACTATGTATATTCCGCATGTAGACTTATATGTGAACGTTCACCGGCCACGCACCGTGTATAGAGCAGGTGAACCAGCGAAGCCGACCCGTGCGGCCCCAGGTGTTAATCCCAACCGCTCATATAAATCTTTCTGAATTATTCGCTTACGTCTTTATGTTGCCTACTGAGGATACACGCAAGTTTGGCTTCTGTTCATCACAGCATTTGTTTCGAATACCGTTCTTTGTGCTTCGAACGATCACCATCATGGTGGGATAAACTGATTACAACGTGCCAAATGCAAGCGAACAAAGAAATGGTCGCTCAAATGCCGCTCCCTCCGCTTCACATGATCGCCATCATGTAGTAGTGAGTCCAGCGTGGACATGGAAAGGGAAAAATTATACGCGGCAACCTCACGTGATTGAGCTATAGCCAACCTACTCTGACTATAGAGTTTCTGTATATGCTACAGATACTCTAGCTCTGACCATGTGCGCGCTCCCTATTGGGCATGGAGAAAAACAAAACTAGGAGGCGGCGTCACTCTTGCCTAGGGAAGCCAACATCGATCCTCTGTCGCCACTGCGGGGGGCCTCTTTTGGAGGATTAGTGGCCATTCATAGTTGCTGGACTGTGCGAGCTTGTTTTGCAGGCAGTAATTTTTACTGGTGGTTGACCGTGCACTAACCGAATGCTTTCCTATCACGTTACCGCGGTGGCGATTTCCCATGCTACGGGCCAGATTGTCACGTCAGAGAAAAGTTGCCACTTTGCCACGGCAGCGCCATGTTCACCAGGTCATGCCGGTGCGATATGTTGACTATTCTTTGTTTTGTCTGCCCGAAGCTGTTGATGCCCCCATGTAAAACATTATTACGCCGACCACTCATCCATAGTATGAAATTTCAGTCAAGGCAGTACTTACCGGATTTCGAACTTAGGCCTGATCGCAGGAAGCCTTCCGCCGGCATGGTGCTGTGTGAGGGGATTCCGCATCCTCAATTTCTCAAGCACACCTGATGGCTTGCTGCGAGCCTGGCCCACCTGGAAGCACAAACACGCTATAATACAGAGTGTCATACTGCTTCCTTCTGAGCTATTGCAAACGACTGACCAACCGAGCGACCGACTGATCGACGGACGGACGGACGAACGGACGGTCGGTGACACCATTTGTTGAAAGATGAGCGGGCGGTTTCCAGCTGTGTTTCAAACCAAACTGCGAATTCTGCGTTGCGTCCTGTGCAATATTTGGCCACATGTTCCACAGGGTCCTCCGCTCTACTCAGCACCCTCTTCTATTCCAAAAACGTTTCAGTGCGCAAAGTTTTTGAAAGCGTTTAATCGAACACCAGGTATTTTCCTCCATCGACCCTAAACCAAACACGCGTTCTGTTGATAAAGCGCTGCGCCCGCTTGTTGCGCTCTCTCCTGCGCAATGCTCCGGCCGGTGTCACCTCCTCGCCGAGTGCTCCTCCGAATATCACGTGATGTACATCGTCGGTGACGCGCAGTGTCCACCTCCCGGTTGAGGCGCCTCCGCTATGTATGACATAACGATTGCGTTGCAAGGCCATTGACTTGGCACTTGCGTTGCAGAGCGCTTACGAATTCACAAAGACGCACACACGACGAGGAACAACAGACAGGCTGGAAACGCGTGATATTGGTAGCAGACTAACCGGAAATCGGTGTTCCCCTTCGACCGATCAGCGGAGCTCTGCTTATGTTGACGTCACCAAAACCACGCTGCTGTCGTCACGGCTAAGTCTGGTACGCCGGAAATGCCAGGAGAGGCGCATGGGCTAGTTTTGTGAGTTTGTGGCGTGGCCGTAGCGTGTACCGCTGTCGCATTTGGCGCCCTTCATCGTCACGGCATTCTCAACACGGCATTCTCAACCCGTGTTAACTTCAAACGTTCAAAAAAAAAAAACATTGGAGGTGGTTTAGGGGACCTATAAAAGAAGCCTCAAGGCAGAGCACAACATCAACTCGAGGTTCTGGTCGGTGGAACTGTACTCAAGTGCTTAGGAAAAAAAATCTTTCTAACATTCCCTTTTACGCACCAGCAGTCGGTATAGATATATATAATGTGCCCTACTTGATTACCTACCTAGGATTAGATACATAGGACGCCTGTAATAATTTTTGAGCACACTCGAAGAACGCAATGCTGATTACTAGTGGAGCTCCCACGGACATCCGAGCCAAATATTATTGTACTGCATGCCCAAGCAAATTTGAAATTTAGTTGCAGATGCAGATGGAAATCACCTGTTCTTCTCTAAACAAACGATTTTGCGAGGCCTATACGTCGTTCGACCTTTTCCGTGTTCTTAAAGAAAGTTACATATACTCTCCTGATTTGTTCCGCTCAAAATGAACAAATAATTAATTGAAGTGGTTTTCTGCCATCACAAAATCACAATTTTTACTGGAATAAAGGCTTTGCCTGCAAACCTAGTGGTTTTTTTTATTATGATTAGCCCGAGAGGACCCGTTGTATTACAGCAGGAGGTCGTTATTTTTTTTTCATTTAGGCCGTTTATGGTAGTTCTTCAGCTTTGAGCATGATGAGTTAGTATATTTAGCATGTGACACTTGTTTCTGGCAGAGAACGCAGCAGGGAGTATAAGCTCTTCCCACCCAGGAGCGGTGCATGTAGATAGACTCACTGGTGCGTCAGATAGAATTTCCTACTTTGTGAGATAAAAACAATGCTGCCGTTTATGGGCAATACATATAGCTGTACTATACAATGTTGTTGTTTTGTGGGGTTTTACGTCCCAAAACCAGTTCTGATTATGAGAGACGCCGTAGTGGAGGGCTCCGGAAATTTCGACCACCTGGGGTTCTTTAACGTGCACTGACATCGCACAGCACACGGGCCTCAACATTTCGCCTCCATCGAAATGCAGCCGCCGCGGCCGGGATTCGATCCCGCGACTCTCGGATCAGCAGCCGAGTAGCTTAGCCACTACACCACCGTGGCGGGGCAGCTGTACTATACACTCATACATTCTCAACTATATTACTGCCTCTTAGTCTGGGGCACTACAAGCAAAACAAACTTATGTAGGCTGACAGTCCTTCAAAAACAAGCTGTTCGACACATAGAAAACTTTGCATGGCTTGATCATACGGCACCGTTTTTCTTAAAAAATGAGATATTAAAAGTTGATCAGCTATACAACCTCAAACTTTCTACGTAAATACACAGAAAAATGCGGCTAAATGAATATATTTTTTCACACATGTACTTGACTAACCGCAAGCGATAAAGTTTACGACATAGCCACTTCGAAGTTCCACCCTGCAGAACAAAATACGGCACTAAACAACTTAAATACATGATCCCTTCTTTCTTAAACCAACATCCGCAAGTACTAAGCAATGTGTATGAAGTTGTATCAACATCCCTGTTTAAGCGTGCTGTCAAATCGTATTTGTTGTCTTGTGTTCCTTCATAGTATGAGTAAGACCTCTAACATCATGTGGCTTACGACCTGTAATTAAAAAAGAACTCGATTGGACTATTCTTGTATGTATGTCGTCATCCCTTGATAATAGCGCTATGTCATGTCTTTTTTTCTCTTTTTATTTCCGTGCAGAGCTTCCGCTTTCTATTGTATAATTTCTTAATGATGGTCACAACCCTGTTGAACAGTGCTTGGGTGGTAGGGCCATTGTCAGGCAGTTAATCTGCCTTTAGCCATACCGTCCCTTAACATGTATTATGTTAAAAAATAAACAATTCAATTCAATTCAATTCAAATTCAATTCAAATCCACGTCAAAGCAAATAGACCTGCAGTCGGTCGGCTGTTTCTCGAAAGGAAAAGACTTGCTTCCTGAAACGGCAACTCTGGCGATTTCTCAATATCCATGGATTTCAATGGAATTTTCGATATACGTTCTCCTCGCTACTGCAATAACATATGCCAAACCACACAGTTGGAAGCCCTTTATTTATTCCTAAATTTAATTTTAAAATTTTTAGCGGATTTTCATGCGGCCCACACCGTTTTTTGACGACTTTAACTTCAACGCTCCCTACCCGAACAGGCAACCGGTCAAGAGCAATCGGTGATACTTCAACGCATAAACTGTCGCTCTTCAGTTCAGGAAAGCTCGCATATAGCTCAACATACCGCCATCCGACACCATCGCTTTAATTTTTCTTGCACCAGCTCCATATTTGTGATGGCGAGGAGGATGTGACATCATCGCGTACGCTGCCCGAAGCATCTTCTCTCGTTCCGGTTTCGGTTTCAACGTGTCGTTCATTCGGTTATTTGAAATCACTGGGGAGTGTCTGAGAAAATGGAACCACGGTTCCTGCTACAGCACTGTCAGCGCCATTTGAAAACATCGATATCGGAATAGGGTGAAAAAACTGCCGGTGTACGCCTTTAATGTTGAGCCCACAGTTTAGGAATACTTTCCCGTTTGACTAAGTGAAATCCTTATGGTATGCATTGGTATTATCTGTGTCCTGAGTACGAATATTGACATTAATTGTTGTTATCGGGTTTTCGGGTGCCTGTTTCGGAATCGTTTTTTACTTGGCAGCACTGGAAATCATCAGTGTTGCTTCTGCCACAACCGACCTAGTCGGTGCTCCTTTTCAGGTCATTTCTTGGAGAGAACAGGCCTCAAGTATTACTTAAAGACGACTTATAATTTCCCTGGAGTGCAATGTTATTCGGCTCGCATGCTCGCACGATCATCCACGACTGATCGGCACCATCTTATGACTGTTCCAAAAGAGAGGCAGAGGCACCATCAAAAAATTAAAAAAAGATGCACCGCGCGGAAAGATTTTACCACGCCTCATTCAGATTAAGCGAAACGACTGACATGAGTAAAAAGAAAAGGTTGTTAAGTGATATCAATACCCTGAAGGCGCTACTGATGCCAACGGTACTGTCATTTGCTAGTATTATAATGAAACATCGTGCTAATTCAAGTAGTGTCGTACAGTCGATCCACAAATTGCTGCTTCTCTGGTGTTTATGACAGCATACACTTTCCAACTCTTTTCTGCGCCACATATGTCATTCTGGTGCTAGCAATTACCTTCGCGCACGAGACAATATGGACACAGAACTTGCAATTATAGTGAAGCGCTGTACAACAGCTTTACTCTAGGCTTGCTTAAGTTTACGTCACAAATGACCTTCACGCGCACATCAGCTATACTCACTACACCCGCCGGTGGCCACATATATAGAACGCAAAGATTTACTTTTTTAAGGCGGATTGCACTTCCTTTATTCGCCTCAGCACTGGTTGCAACCTCAGTGTGCCTGTAACAAAGGAAGGAAGATTTGCAGCTGAAGAATACTTCATCGAATTCGTTGTACTGGAAATCTAAGCAAGGCAGAAATTTGGGGAGGCAAAAGACGGGGGCTCGAAGCGGTGAAAAATCGTTGAAGAGGGAAATTCGCAGGAGCAAGCGTTTCGACAACAGGTCGTAGACGAGGTCTTACACGCGACAAGAGGTCTTGAACAGCTGGGCTATTTATGGGGTCGAGGTCAACCCGTACGTTGTGGGGCTTGCAGTTCACAGTGGAGCCATCACGCAGAAGGGAAAAGCAGACCCGCCGTTCCCGGAAATTACTTGCTTAGTTACTCAGAGAATTCGGTAATTAATCATCGAATTCTAACCTTGCGCAACCGCCTCTAATGCACCCGTGTTTCATTCACTTGCGCTCATGAGTGACAAAAGGATACACAGGTCGCATCAGCAAAGTGTCGCCACCCTTTAAAAAAACACGCTATCTGTATCTCTGGCAATGGTTTATATACTCAAGACCACAACTAAAGTTACCTATACGACACGAGGTTGTCGGCTTTAACACTTCTACGACCGTACAAACGCCCAGCCTGTGCACATTCTCGCCAGCTTCTATATGGACGACCGAGAAGATTTACGTCAAATACATCCCAATTTCTCTTACCACAGCCGCCTTCAACAAAGACTTCTCTTCAAGCTCCGGGGCTGCTACAATATTATGAATATGGTCCCTCTAAAACGCAGCAATTAATTGACTGCAATTCGAGCAGAGATGCCGACTTTGACAAAGCTGATATTTCCCCCGTTCTAGGAGAAAAAAAAAATATCTGTATTGTTTCGAATACATGGTCGCGCTTATTGTGTGGAATCCAGCAGACGGAAAGCGTTTTCTCAAAGATATCAGCGACTGTTTGTCGGAGGAAAATTAACAGCGTTATCTTACGGCATCTGGTTGGTGTTTGGTGGTTCTTCGCCAAGATAGCTGCTGGCGGCCGATAATGCAGATACGGCGGATGCGGCGGAGCTGGCAAGCGACGCCGAGGCCATTGACACTTGCGGAGTGGCAAGTGCTGCAGTAAATAACAATAATTGGTTGGATTTTACGACCCAAAACTAAGATACGCAAACGAGCACACAACAGTGGAGGGCTCCAGATTTATTTTGACCTCACGGAGTTCTATAACGTCCAGCTAATTGGAAGTGCACGCCTAATCGAAATGTGGTCGTCGTGGACGCGTTTGGATCGGGATACTTCGAGCTGAGGAAGCTCAACACTATATACGCGAAGGTATAGTACGACGGGGGCTGCTGTAAATACAGTCTTGGGCAGTAACTAGTTACTAGTAACGCGTTACCGGTAACTAGTTACTTTTTTCAGTAACTTATAACTGAAACTAGTTACTTTTAATTTACAGGAACTTGTAACTGTAACACTGTTACTTTTTACCCGGTAACTGTAACTGTAAATACCGTTACAGTTACTTCCTTTAAAAAAATATCCAGCAGCAACACTGCGGCCCCCATACAGAGAAAGGTGCGCAACACCTCAGTATGGTCGGCCTAGGTGACAAAAGTCGCTGTTGTTCAGAGGCCGGTGCAGTATCCCCCCTTTTTTTTTTGCGTGGCCATCCATTTCTTCATGACCACCCGCGCGGAAACCACATGGAAATAGACGCTTTTCAATGCCTAGCACACGTTCAGTTCTCAAAGCGGCGGTCCCAACGTATTAAATGCGAAGCATTTCTTGGCGAACTTCGGCGACTTTGAGCGTATTCATCTATATAGCCGCCTATAACTTTATGCTCTCCTGGCCGTTTTGTTGATGGGATGTATACGAAAATTGTTATGCAACAACATGACTGCATGACGAACATAAATGACAGGTCATAACACGAAAATTATGACGTGCATTTTAAGAGCGGCATGATATACGTGCCACGGTCTTGGTGCCCTCCTGTCCTTTTCATTAATGGGATGTAGTATGCTAAAATTTGTATGGCACAACATGACTACATGACGAACGTAAATGACAGGTCATAACATAAGAATCATAATATGAATATCATAAGCGGCATGATTTACGTGCCACGGTCTTGGTGCTCCTGCGGCCGCTTCGTTAACTTGATATATACCAAAATTGGTATGGCGAGACAACAATGCATAACGACCGTGGGTGACACGTCCTAAGAACACGAAAATCGTGACATGCATGTTATGAGTGGCATGATTTACATGCCAGGCGTTTCATTAATGGATGTACACCAAAATTGCTATGGCACGTTGCATGACTGCATGACAAACGTAAATGACAGGCCATAATATTACAATCATGACATGCGTGTCATAAGCGGCATGGTTTACATAACACGGTCTTGGTGCTCTTATGGCCGTTTCGTTAACCTCATATGTACCAAAATCGGTATAGCGAGACAACAACGCAGTTCCATGTTACGTTTCTGATGCATGCTTCGCATTTCGTTGATTCCCACTGCACGTGGGATCTGCCATTTTTTATTTGTAAATAAGTTCCCGACAATCAATAAAGAAGTTGTTGCAGAAAATGAGGCGTACGCAACGATTGCTGGTGTTGGGCTTTTGAGTGAGCCCCATTCCATTCCTTTATCTGGCGCTTTCCTACGAGCAACTTCGGCTAACAGCACTCCTTTATACGTTTCCGTTGAAAGAACTACATAATTTCGTTTGCGGTATATTAATCTTGTATAGTAACGGAAAAGTAACGACGTTACTTTTAGCAGTAACTGTAACTGTAACAAGTTACTTTTGGAAGGTGAGTAACTGTAACTGTAACATAGTTACTTTTCTGGCTTCGGTAACTGTAATTGTAACACTGTTACTTTTTACTGGTAACGTGCCCATGACTGTGTAAATATGCAAGGCAACAGCCCTTGCGCTAACGTATGCTGCAAAAACACCTAGAGCTTACAGGTCAGTAGTGCATGCGGACTCTTGTATCTCCGGTTTGGTTTCAGTTGCCCTTGCACGCCGGAAGTGGCTCCATTGTTCACCGGTATGTTGACATGCTTCAGGTTAGAGATGGGGTTCTCGTTTTGCCATTGCGACAGCGTATGTGTCGTACCTCGACGGATCCCGCCTTAACATCACAATGGCGACGAGGATAGGACCTTAAGGCGGGCGCCGCCGGCTAGCTACGTTTAACGTGACGCTTGTAGCATATCAAATGTCTCTGCTTCCAAAACTATGTATCATGATCTTTCCAAGGAGCTTTTATGGGCCACGTCGAGTATTTTAGCACTGCTAAGCGTGTCTGATATCTTTTCTCTTTGAATTACACCGCGTATATAACCATGTTTGTACCTCACAGAATTGGATAACGTACAATGCCCTGTCATTGTATAAGTATTTTGTACTTGTACGTTACATTTGGGCACGTATATTCTAGCTGCGAAACTCACTTCTTGTGTTAATGTGTTCTGTATTTAGCTAATCGGTTCGATATCTCGTTTGTGGTCCCTTTTTAGCGTTTTCAGGGAGAAATTATTTTTTGCTTAATGTAAATAACTGGTTCTTAGAACTTGACATATGCATGCTCATGGTATTTAAGAAAGCAAAACGAATGTTCTCTCATTTTTGATTAAGACGTTATTGGTCACTAGACTAATTTAGAGGGTCCCTGCTAACTGTAGTCAGAAAACGCTGAGGAGCAGTCGTGGAGGCTCCTGTGTACAGGTGAGGCAAATATTATTGCACTGCACGCAAAAGGCAGTTCGCAATACGGATGCGAACACAGCTGGAGCCTGCAGAGCACCCGCTCATCTTTAAGCAAATGATGCCACTTGGGGCGCCGCTTCGTCTCTTGACGTTTTCTTTGCTACTTAAGGGAGATGTGCACACATTATCTTTGGTGAATTGCAATCGAACAAATAATGCCTAGAAGATGACATCTCTGCGATCATGAAATCAACCAATGGTCTATCTGCCTCATTGGATTGAAGCAGCATTTTAATGAATAGATACATAACACTGCTGGCTACCGTTATTTACTAGATCAGGCACCCAGAAAAGGCGCAAGGTATATCGTAGTTCAAGCTTTGATTCACTGCCTGAACAAGTCAAATGGGGATACAGATTATAAAGATGACACCGTATAGCCTGAACTCGTGATGTTCCATTATTCAACACGATCACGAGTTCGAGATATCGCTGACATGCAGCATGGGCGATACCACAATATGCGGTTTTCAGGGTTGTGGGTCTGGTGAAGTTGAATGGTGTTACATTGAAGAGAATAAATGACGGGCCCCTGAGAAACCTGTGCCCGCAGAAGTTGAAAATCATCTATACTGCTTCTGCACATACTTACGTGCGTTGTCCAACTCCTCCCGGAACGGTGTGTTCAGAATTTCCTGATGGGGAAGTAAATTGTATCCACTTAGTGTTTGAGCGCAAACGAAACAGAAATGAAAAGAAAAGCGGGGGGGGGGGGGGGGCGGTGCGCAAAACGTCGAATGCATGTACCGGCGTCTTTTTCGCACAGTCAGAGCCAGCAAGAACTCCAAGATAAAACTAATTTAGGCTACCACTCTATACAACAGATATGAAGGAGTTTCATTGACAAAACGTCGCGATGGCTGAATAAACGTCCGAGCTGGGGCAAGGGTGTCAAGTTGTGAAGTTCACTATCATTTAATCACGCCCGCCGCGTTCGTTGTCTATGTCTATGGCACTCGGCTGCTCACCCGAGCGTCGCGGAATCGAATCCCATTCGCGGCGGCTGCATTTCGATAGAGGCGAAATGTTGACGCCCGTGTACTGTGAGATCTCAGTGCAGGTAAAAGAACCCCAGGTGGTCGAAATTTCGGGAGCCCTCCACTACGGCCTCTCTCACAATCATATCGTGGTTTTAGGACTTAAAACTCCAGAAATCAATCAAATAAAATCGTGTAATCTTATCGTGCAGCAGTGTGCTGACGGCAAGGCTGTGGGAAGTGCATCGGGGGCAAGCGCGGGTCCACTGTTGCCTTCTGCGCAACCTGATAGCTTTCCTTCACTGATACTATCATGCAGCACTAGTCCCTGCCTTCATCACTCTACTTCTTTCTTTCTTTCACTCGCCCCTATCAAATTGCTTTAGAATCGTCGATACAGGGCAGTCGTACGGTTGCCGCTATAGTCCCTCAATACATTTTGAGAGATTATTGAGAGATTATGGTGCCCACTAACATGCGCTTTTTCATAGCCACTCTTATGACGCTCTACTTGAGAATTTGAATCTAGCGTCCCGGAGAAAGTTCAATTTATTTTATATCTTTCTTATTTATATCGCCGTCTGCCTGTCTGAACCTCCTCTCCTCACATCTCAATTCCGCAATTTTTATTTGCGCCCCGCCAAGGTGGTCTGGTGGCTATAGTTCTCGGCTGCTGATCAGAAAGTCGCGGGGTCGAATGCCAGCCGTGGAGGCTGCATTTCGATAAAGGCGTAATGTTGAAGACCGCGTACTCTGCACATTAAAGAACCCCAGGTGGTCGAAATTTACGGAGCCCTGCACTACGGCGTCTCTTATAAAGATATCGTGGTTTTGGGACAGGTACACACACACACACACACACATCTCTACGCGAAAGAAGACCGTGATGCCTTAACAGCGGAGAAGATTTAGTTTTGAACACAAAGGCGCACGCAGGGCTCTCTATTAGTTAGGAGGGGAGGAGGGTTGGCGATAGTTTACTGCAGTGCCCCGTCGTACCTCCAACCCTCTCTCAATGAGGCCATTTAAGTGAAAATGCCATTAAATGTAGTGGCATTAGTTCAGAGTTGGCGCCCCTCTTCAGTTGATCAGAGTCAGGGGGCGGCCACCGTCATCCGCGCCCATGAGCATCAAATATGAATATAAGCTAAACATCCCCCTGTTTCTTAATTTAAAACACACCCACTGCTCTCGAAGCAGGCAAAATGATAAGATGACATCAGTGAGCATTTGTTGCCCTGGTTTTTACCTCCAGAACAGCGCGGACGATGTGCTCGTACCACTGGTCAGCTTTCGTGCAGGTTCTCTCCACAATGGTTTCCATGTGTGCGTCGGTAGTCTGCATGGTTAGCTCCAGCTCTTGAATCAGCAGTTCGAGGTACCTGCAGTCAACAACACATTGCGTACGGGGCGAGAACTGTTTAGTGGCATGGCGCATCATTATTTTACCAGGAATTGTCCTCAAGGATATTTCTTGTGGCTGCGTAAGTACAGCCACTATGTGTATTGGGGATGCATACTGTAACAGGGCAAAACCAAAAAGATCTGTAAACAGCGGTAAGAACAAGTACATAACTGTACAGGATAGAATAAGAAAGCCACGCAAAACCGACCCTTCTTCAAGCAAACAAGCGTACATAACCGCGGCGAGTGAAAAAGTAACGCGGTTGCAGATACAGGCAGTAATCTCTCGTTACGAAAAGAAAATGGCCCACGATAAAGGACGCTCCCTTATGCGAAATTTGACAGCAGCTGCTTAGCTGCATTCACTTTGCGATGTGCTGAGGCAGAGAGGTTCAGAGAAACTTGCTTATGTACAGTTACAGACCATTCTGTTTCGGCGGTGAAGGGTTGAATTGACGTAAGGGTTGTATTTACGTAAAGTGTAAGACGCGCCGACCATTGAGAATGCTGAGTGACCCTTCAGACCAAAGAAGAACGCAGGGGTGGGTGATAGCGTGGTGCGATATAAAGCGCCCTGTGGTACTAGTATGGGACCGCAATGAAGATAGCTTGCTGAGGGTGCTGGGCATCGAACGAGGGTAAAATGAAAGCAAGCGTCAACCACTACACTACGCACAACGCCTGCGAAATGGCGAAATGGAAATGTATGTGAACAACGGCTTGCAATTTCCTTGGTTTCGGCTTCGGTTTCCGCAGGGCATGTGTCTTTAGTTGGCTCTTAGTCCCCTAGCTCCCTTGTCCGGCCATGTCCACGAAATGAATGGGCCTCTGATTCTTTTTTCTTCCTTTTCTTTTGCAGTGCTCTTCTTTATGCGCGTGCAGGAGCGTTACGCTTGGTTAAGCCGAGGCTAACGGCGCCGGGAAACTGCAGGAACGGGTGTTTAGTAGCCTGCGCTCCGACAGGTGAACAGTAATACCGTGTGTCATGATATTTCAGTTTATATATTCTAAGCTGAGCTGTTTGCTTGATGATTTTGTGGAACATTGTTTTTATCGGCACTAAATAGGATAAGACACAAGAAGCACGGAGGAATACCGCCGGACCTGAACTAAACTTACAACACCAGAATACTCATCAACCAGATAACACGCCTAACATTTAGCGCGAAAATTCCGATAGGAGCACTGGGAAGCCTGGGTTACCATCGTGGAAAAGGGAGCCCAAGTGGCACTCCTCGACCACGCATAGCAAGCTGCTGAGGCCCATGGAACCCTGGACTAGGCGCCCCACCCACCTACTTCCCCATCCTCTTCGAATACGCGTTTGTCAATTCTACAGGTTGCTGCGCCGATTCTAAAAGGACAAACATAGTACATCCCTTCATTGTTATTTCCGCTGCGCCTCCAGGGTAGCGCGTCACGCCCAGTGTAGGGTCGCATCATAAAAATAGCCTATAGAGTCTCCTATGCCTTGTTTCAGTAGTTCCGCGCAGCACTGTGGAAGGTATACAGGCATCTTCTACCAATGAAGTTGGGGAACGCTTCTTAAATGTGTCCTTCGGCACCATGTCGTTGGCCAAAGGTTCGGTGGTAATTATTTAATCTGGAAAGGTTTCGTTAGCCCAACAGGGAGCACAAGGCAGCGTGAGGGGAATGTTAAGCGGGGGAAAAATAAAGGGATATAACGAGGAACGCAGGCTCGGTCTCCTCCGTTCATCGAGGGTACGATCCTCATCTGTCTTCGCGGTCACTAACCTTTCCCTATACCGATGAGGCGTGCCCTAGGGACAATGGACGTGGCACCGCAAGGGCTGCAAGAACTAGCGCCATTATTTATTTTTCATTAGACCAGAAGTGGCAGGTGCTTCTCGGGACATCAGCACAATATCTCGCTTCGCAAGAACTTGCATTATGTGGCCTCGAATCCTTGCCTCTGTTGCACGGAACTAGGGTGCGTGAGTGTGAAAATGAGAAATTACCCTGGCGGCCTGTGTTGCTCACCTTATCATGTCACTTCTCAATTCTGTGACGACTTGTGCTTACGAGTCTCCTTCCTTGGGGCCATTTTCTAAATTAGGGACGACAAAGAGTAAAAACAAAAGAAAAACTAGGTCACAAATAGAAGGGTAGCGCGATTAAATACATCTCCCTATTCGACGAGTAATTAACGTTTAGGCAACAAATTTCTTTTCTCGCACACGCCATCCATTATATTGCAGAGAAATGCAGCTGCTTCTTGACGAAGCAAACACATAACGTTTTATCCACGACGTGAGTTTCCGTTTTGTCAGCCTGCCTCGAAGTTATTAATTCCAGTTCAATTAAGGGTTTACGAATGGACGCCACAGTCAGCGTCTTTTTTGTTAAATATCTGTCAGGTAGCCGGGGGAAACCTTTGATCGTAGTACGGTGGAATGGATAAAAATGCCCCGTGCTAACAATAGCTGAACGAGTGAGAGCAAAATGTTTTTTTCTCGTATAACATAATCACTGCGCTTACCTCATTCGACGAAGGCGTTGAGGGAGCGCACCTGAGACACCCTGCAGCCGCGACGGGTGACGAACTGGATCCGCAACGAGCGAATGCTCTGTAGACCGGGGAGCGGATGCTGCAACGGCTGTGCCCTGACTGCACTGTTCGAAATGAACGCACGGTTCATGCGGGTCGCGCGGGCACGCGGCAGCCGATTAACCATGATATATTATTGCCAGCAAAGAGGAAGAAAAATTCACAAAGGCAATATTAATCTCCAAGTTGTCTTTTGGCATTGGCGCACTTTCTTATTTATTTAAAGAAAATTAGGCGACCTTTATTGGTTCCCTTAGGGTGAATTAAGGTTTACTTTAGGTGTATTTGATCGTACCCCTATATGTATTAGGTTGCGACACTTCGAAAAGAGAGCAAGGATGAAGAAAATCGCGTGGTGCCCACCCGCACTGTCTATGGGTGTGAGCCACAAATTGTCACGTGAACAAGAACAATATCGCAGCCTCGTGCCCGCATATTCAATGCGGTGCGCACGTAGCCTTCCTCTACTTTTCTTTTATTTACCCTGATGGTTAAACGACTATGTTCTGCAGTAAAATTGCCACGCCACGGTGGTCTAGTTGCTACGGCGCCCGGCTGCTTTTTCGAAGATCGTATCCCGGCCGTGGCGCGGCTGTATTTCGATCGAGACCAACTGTATGGCCATTGTACTGCTCGAGGTCATTGCACGTTAAAGAACCCCAGGTAGTCGAAATTTCCACAACCCCCCAACTATAGGAATTCTCGTAATCATGTCATGGTGTTGGAGCGTGAAACCCTATAAATTATCATTATTATATGTGTTGTGTACTTATGCTCCGATATCACATCTACCTGAAACAGCTATAGCACTTGATGTTCTCTTCACGATTTTTATTGATTTTGTTTTGTATGGGTAAGAACCACAATCGAGTCGAAGGCGGTTAGCAGGAGACATATCGACCACGCACGGCAGCGATGACAGTCTTCTTTTTCAGCTTTGGTCGTGTACACTTTGTGTCCCCTTTCTTGTCGCCAACATCGTACGTAACCCTAGCGAAAATTCTAATAGATGTTTGTATTAGACTGGTAATTAAGTTATTCGACCAGTCTTATTAGTGTTGTATTAATATAGTATGAAATTTTATTTGTCTTATAGACGCGTTTATTAGTCCAATACTTGATCATAGATTGAAGACACTTGCTTTCTAGAAAGCTCACGACAATATACACACAATGCCTCAAAACTTCAAACTTACCAGTAAGTTCGGAAAATGAAATATTCTACTATTACACAAGAAGGGAGACGCGAAAGGCTTGAAGAACTGCGGGCCGATCAGTCCACTCTCAGCGCTGTACAAAACATTAACAAAGGCTATCTCAAACAGAATAACAGGCAGTCTTGAACTTAATCAACCAAGAGAGCAAGCGGGGTTCAGGAAGCGATACTCCAGAATAGACCACCTTCATGTGATCAGTCAAGTACTCGTGAAATCAGCTGAATGCAAAAAATCCTAGCTCTATATGGCTTTCGCAGAATACGAAAAGGCTTTTGACTCGGTAGAGATACCTGCAGTTCTGGAGGCATTGCGCCGTCAAGGAATATGTGGTAGTTGCGTAATTTCTATGGCCAACATCTATAAAGATTCTAAAGCCGTCCTACTTGAGAAAAGAAGGAAAATCCCAATAGAGAACGGTGTCAGACAAGGAGGTACAATTTTTCTAATGTCATTTGCAGTATGTTTGGAAGAAATCTTCAAAAGACTAGATTGGGACGAAACAGAGATAAGGATTAACGGCGAGTACCGGTAATTTACGCTTTGCCGACGACATACTGCTCTTAAGCAATGATGGCGACGAACTGCAGAAGATCATTGAAGCCTTAAGACGATAAAGCGCTAAAGTAAGATTAAGGATGAACATGAAGAAAACTACGATGATGGTAGGTGACACGGCGAAAAAAACGTTAGTATAACTGAGTGAATTAACAACTGAAAACCCGATATTAAAAGTCGTGCAAGAATACATACATCTAGGACAGCTACAAACGGCCCGAGAACGTCCATGTTAAACAAATTCACCGTAGAGGGATGGCGGGCACACGGGAGAGATTCCCAAGTTATGAACGGAAGCTTTCCGTTCATACCAGTGATGCGGAAACTATATAACTACTGCAATTTGCCTGTTCTGACATACGGGGCAGAAACTTGGGGAATTACAAAGAAGCTCGAGGGTTCAGAACTGCACAGCGGGCGATGGAACGAAAAATGATAGGCATTACATTAAGTGATATGAAGAGAGCCGAGTGCATCAAGGAACAGGCAGGGGTAGCCGACATAATAATCGATGTTAAGAAGAAAAAAATGGGCATGGGCAGGCCACGTGATGAGAAGGCTAGATGACCGATGGACAGTTAGAACTATGGAATGGATACCAAGAGGAGGGAAGCGTAGCCGAGGATGACAGAGAGTAAGATAGGATGACGAAATTCAGAAATTCGCAGGCATGAAAATGGAATCAGCTCGCCCGGGACAGTAAAAGATGGGGAGCATTGGGAGAGAGCATGATGATGATGATGACATTACACTTGGATAGTGACTCACATCACCGAGGATGGCGCAATCGGTCATTTTTTCAGGATTTCCAGGGCCAAGTTAAAAATTTTCTTTCTTCTTTGTGGAGTATCATCAAGCTCGTTTCCGTCAATGAAAGGAACGGTGATGTCAATTTCACCACAATAGAAAAAAAGATTCCGAGTGGTGCACAGTCCCTTCAAGGGGACCCGAGAGTGGGCAATCAATCTTTCACGTTGTTGTTCATTTCGTGTTTCAGTTTCACTTTATTTAGCAATCTTTTTTCAACAATCGTGTTAAAAGACAACGTTACATTTACAATGATTTAATGTTTTCATACAATGGCAATGGTCAACACAAACATAATGCTAATCAGATTAAAAAGTGAAAAAGATGCAAGGACAGGAATTAAAATCTGCTAAAAAGCCTCTCGACGAGATTCCTGACCCTCAACAGTTTGGCCGCAGACACGTGGTCACGTAGAAAACAATACAAGCAAACAAACATACAAATTACAAGCAAGCAACATGCAAGCATGCAAAACATAAGCAAATTTGGCAGCAAATTGTAACTGCAGATACAATGTAAAAATCAGCAAATACCGAAAAATAATGTATCCATATGGGAGAAAAAAATAAGAGAGAATAGAAATGAGCCCAAATTTATATAACAAAAAACAACCATACTGCGTAGAAATGGTAAGCATAACGAAAACATAAGTACATAAAACAGCTCATGTTTGTGCATGTACATATAAAAAAGCAAAATGCACTTCTAATCAAACCGAACATGAAATGTCAAATTGAAACTCATACTTTATAAACACAGAGAAGATGAACTCGAGATTAATCCACCGCATTCAGAGACGCTGTCTGGGGTTGCTAATAAAATATTCTTTCCACTGCCTGTTTGTCAACGTATCAGCCGAAATACCTTTGTTGTTTACATCTAAACTAGAAGAGAAGCTCAGGGGAAGATGTATGCTTGAATCGATGAACAAATCGCAAAGTACGATTTAGAACAGGGAATGTCGCGGGAGCCAACGTTTCCACAAGCGGACTTGTCTTCGTCAGGGGGGCAACTGCCTTCTCCAGCGTTCGTTTATGTACGCCTCTGCACACTCTCCCCCGTCCTCAGAAAGAGAGGAAAAGAAGAGCAGCATGTGCGAACAAAAAAAGGGGGGGGGGAGGGGGGGTTGGGTGCAGGGGTATTTGGGTGACAGGTGTTAGCGTGACTAATATAAATGGCAAGAGCGAAAGCTTCCAAAGAATCCGCTCCTTGTACATATCTTGCAAACGCATTGTGTGCTCAGGGCTAGAAAGCAGGATGAAAAAGGGAACACATGCTCGGAACAGAAGTTGCTCCTATGGCATGGTCCCCCCCTTCACCCCACACCACCTGCGCCGCACCAACAATGCATTTCACCGAAGCTTGTGGCTAAAAAAAGTAACTACACTGTTTAACGCCGTTGTTCTCGTCGAACTGGATGGGGGCTCCGCACCTGAGAGTAGACTTTCTGGGAGAAACATTGTTAGCTTGTGCATACCTCAACCTTTTGTTGTCTTTGTTAACCCTCTACCGTATCTAATGGACTCAAGGGTTCCCTTTGAAAGGTTTATGCCTGTAGGCTGGAGAGTATTGAACCTGTATATGAGATACAATTCCCTGTATTTTCTGTCCCTCGGCGAGCGGAAGTTTCCTTGAAGTATGTAGAGTTTCAGTTCATCGAAATTATGACTTGTCATATTAAAATGCTGCGCCACTGCCTTCGGCAGGTTATTCGCGGTGTCCGCGCGGTGCCCGTTTAATCTAACATTAATTGGTTGACCAGTTTCGCCGATGTACTGCTTGTGACAGAGTGAACATTCCAACATATAAATAACGTTTGAACTAGTGCAAGTGAAACTTGATTTTACATGATGGTCATATTCACTTCCCGTGCTTTTAAAGGAGGACTGACACAAATTTTGACGTTCTCGTATTGTGTCTGTAAATGAAAGCACTGGCGTAGAAAACCCCAAAAAGAGCATCGCGGTGCCTCGCAACGCAAGGAATATATTTTTAATACGACTCCCTTAAAAGCCCACTTTCGGTTTCGATTTCGAGGGGGCGGCTTCCTAGTGACGTGTCAACATAGTCGGACGTGCGTCTAAGTCATGTAGGGACAGCAATTCGTGACAGCGCCGCTGTAACTCTCGTGTGTGGTCAATTACACGTGAGGCACGCAAACAACGACAATTTCACGGTCGTCCAGAAATTCTGCCAGCGATTTCGTTGATTTTTAAGAGACCGTGTTCATACGTCATCGTAGTGTCCATTGCGCTGCGGCTGGTTTGTTGTGCTGGGCGATGAACACTTTAAAACCAAACTAAAATACTTTGTACCTGTTTCCTGTCTTCCGTGTGCGGAGGGCGTTAACAATACCTAGCTAGAAAGCGAAAAATAGATATTTTTGCGCCACCGCAAAATCGTGTCAGTACTCCTTTAACTTTAAGATCATTTTGAATATGCTTGCAAGTCTTAGATCTGCGACGGGAGCAAGTTATTACGCAGGCGGTGCGCTGAGGGTTTACTTTGGCATGTACTAACAGATCCTTAAAGTTTCTATTACCGCGGTAGGTGACTCTTGGTATTTCCGGAAACGCTTTTCTAAGGCGATCGTTGCTTGTTAGTATTGGATAGTATTTCTGAAGTATATTATTTATGTTTGGAAGCGCATTGGAGTATTTCGTTATGAATGCTAGCGGCTGGGTGACCTGCGCTTTAGGGGCTCTTTTTTTCTAGTGCTGGTGTCCTATCTACTTTAAGCGCGTCATTGTATGCCTTGTTGGGAGCGTCGTGCGGGTGATTTCGTTCAGCTAAGGTTGCCTTTAAATTGCTTAAGTCGTGAACGTAATTCGCGTCGTTGCTACAAATTCTTCTTATGCGCTTGCCTGTCCTATAAATATCTCCTGTTCGCAGTGTCGCGGGTGATGACTATTATAATGTAGATATTACTGGCTGTCCGTTGACTTTCTGTAAAGCGTCGTCTTTAGTTTGCCTTGTTCGATGGATACTGTCGTGTCGAGAAAATCAATTTTACTTGAAGAGTGGTGCATGGAAAACTTAATGCTGGGATGAAAGTTATTAAAATGCTCAAAAAATTTGCTTAGTGCACTTCCACCATGTTCCCAAATAATAAAGATATCGTCTATGTAACGGAGGTAGGTGCGAGCTTCTTAATGCCTGATAATAAACAAGCAGGCAGTTTCTAGGTAGAAACTGCCTGCTTGTTTATTGTCCATCATGTAAAATCTATGTCCATCATGTAAAATCAAGTTTCACTTGCACTCTTTCAAACGTTATTTACATGTTGGAATGTTCACTCTGTCATCAAAACCTCTTGTTGGGCGAGTTAGTACATTTTTGAAACCTAAGGGCACCGGCGCAACCAGGCGACACAGGAAGAGAGACAAGGACACACGAGCGCGGCTAACAACTGGCTTTATTTGGAAAATTGACGTGGTTTATAAGTGCCTCAAAGAAGCATGGGAAATGGAGGGGGACAAAAGAATAAAAAAAAAGGGGGGGGGGGGGGGGAGACATGTCAACAACGCAAGCGCTAAAACCATGTGTCCTTCTCTCTCTTCCTGTGTCCTCTGGTTGCGCCGGTGCATTTAGGTTTCACTCTGTCACAAGCAGTACATCGGCGAAACTGGTCAACCAATTAATGTTAGATTAAACGGGCACCGCGCGGACACCGCGAATAACCTGCCGAAAGCAGTGGCGCAGCATTTTAGTATGACAGGTCATAATTTCGATGAACTGAAACTCTACCTACTTCAAGGAAACTTCCGCTCGCCTAGGGACAGAAAATACAGGGAATCGTATCTCATATACAGGTTCAATACTCTCTAGCCTACAGGCATAAACCTTTCAAAGGGAACCCTTGAGTCCATTAGATACGGTAGAGGGTTAACAAAGACAACAATAAGTTGAGGTATGCACAAGCTAACAATGTTTCGCCCAGAAAGTCTACTCTCAGGTGCGGAGATCCCATCCAGTTCGACGAGGACAACGGCGTTAAATAGTGTAGTTACTTTCTTTAGCCACAAGCTTTCGGTGAAATGCATTGTTGGTGCGGCGCAGATGGTGTGGGGTGGAGGGGGGGACACATGCCAAAGGAGCAACTTCTGTTCCGAGGGTGTGTTCCTTTTTTCATGCTGCTTTCTAGCCCTGTGCACACAATGCATTTGCAAGATATGTACAAGAAGCGGATTCTTTGGAGGCTTTGCTCTTGCCATTTATATTAGTCACGCTAACACCTGTCACCCAAATACCCCTGCACCCAACCCCCCCCCCCTTTTATTTGTTTGTTCGCACGTGCTGCTCTTCTTCTCCCTCTTTCTGAGGACGCGGGAGAGTGTGCAAAGGCGTACATAAACGAACCCTGGAGAAGGCAACTGCCGCCCTGACCACGGCCGCTCGATTAGCAACGTTTTTATCCAGCGGCCGTGCCCTGACGAAGAAAAGTCCGCTTGTCGAAACGTTGGCTCCCACGACATTCCCTGTCCTAAATCGTACTTTGCGATTTGTTCATCTTTGTTGTTTAGGTAATTCAAAAAATTTCGCATGATATGCTTAAGACATTTAGACCATAATTCGTTCGCGAAAAGGCTATATGCCATGTGTCTCTTTTCCTTATTTTGTAGGTTGTGGCAGATGACTCTTTTAATTGACATAGTGTGAGAAAATTTCCTTTACTCTTCAAGCCATGCTTATATTTAGCAAAGAGATTGAACTCGTACAGCTGTTCTAGTTGAAGCACGTTAAGTGTTGTGAATAAGGTTGATGTATGAGCGTCGTATGGAACATCTGCGATATATCGTATTGCCTTCTTCTGCAGCCTGATCAATTTTAGTTTGTTTTTTTGCGCGGTGTTTCCCCAGACGAGGGTACAGTAATTGATGTGCGATTGAAATAGGGCATTATACATCAGGAGTTTAACTTTTGGAGAGACTATATCTCGGAATTTTGAAAGTACTGCACATGCCTTGGCAAGCTTTTTGGCAACATTACCACATGTGAATCCCACTTTAAATCCTCACTGAAAGTGGCGCCTAATATCCTACCGTCTTGAGCCATCTCAATCTTCTTGTCTCCGAGGTTTAAGTCCATGCTAGTATATATTGTTTAATTTGTTGGTTTGAATAGAACAGCCTTTGTTTTAGCAGCATTGACAACCAGAGAATTCACTTCACTCCAATTTTGTAGCTTTTCTAGCGTGTTTTGAGCCAGTATACTAAGATAAGACACGGCGTCGGATTGAATGAACAAGCTTGTGTCATCGGCGTAAACTGAAAATTCGGCGTTCTCGCTAACTCTTATCATGTCGTTTACGTAGATGCTGAATAACACAAGGCCTAACACACTTCCCTGCGAAACACCGGCGTTTATTTCTAATAGCGAAGAACTTTTATCCTTAATCGTTACACGTTGCCTACTGGGCGCTAGGTAAGATTTGACGAGATTTAGAGCTACACCTCGGAAACCGTAATGTTCTAATTTTGTAAACAGAGTTTCGTGGTGTAATCTGTCAAACACTTTCGAAAAATCAATATATATACCTAGTGTTAGTTTCCTTTGTTCAAATCCCTTTAAGATGATTTCTTTTTGTGCTAGTAAAGCGTGTACACTTGCTAAACCTTGATGAAAACCGCATTGTTCTGACGCAAGCAAAGAGTCTTTATCGCAGAAAAATATAATTGGCTTACAGATAACCTTTTATAGCCCTTTAGGAATAACGGGCAATATTGCGATTGGACGGTAATTTGAAAAATCATTTTTATTCCTTGATTTATACAGCACGCAAAGTTTAGCATGCTGCATTTTCTCGGGAAAAACTCCTGTGGCTAGACACAAGTTGATCAGGAAGGTAAGTGGAGGCACTAGAAGGTCAAGTATGTGTTTAATTGGCCCAATTTGAATGTCATCAATATCGCGCGCTCTACTATTCTTGAGGCCCATAAAAGTGGAATGTACTTCCTGTTCAGTTGCTGGTTCAATGAACGCGGATTTCATATTTGATGCGTCCATAAATCGCAAAATAGATCGCTTATCCACACCTGACGTGCTATTTGAGACCGGAGTGGTGAAATATTCGTTGAAACTATTCCCCAGTTTTTCACCGCTAAGTATTTCATTATGCACTAAGAGCTCCAGTTCCTTAGTATGGCGAGTGCTAGAATGTAGCAGACGACTTATTTCCTGCCATAAAATATCACTACGAGAACTTGCCCTAACAGTACCAAAAGCACCACTCTGAGCAGAAGGTGTTTAGTTATCCAAAAAACGCCGAAAATCAAAAGATACAGCAAGGGACGCGGCTCTGAGGCACTGGACGTGCCAGAAAAAAAGCACCTCCGTTTTGGACTGTGGCACGGGATAGAGAGAGAGTGAGCCACGGATAGTTCGCTGCTAATCCCCCTCACCCTGCACCCACCAGAGCGCAACTGAGAACTAAAGGAAAAGAAAGCTTCCGAGCATTGCAAGTAAAAACAGTCCACAACATTGATGCGTATAAAACCAAAGCGAATTTTTATTCAGAAAACCTTCCTATGGCGCTACCGCCATCCTCACGCAGGATGTAGATATAAATAATCTAAGTATAAACAATTGCGAAACAATGGTCCAGTTTATTATTGAAACAGACATGAAGCAGACTGCAAAATATGATTTCCTATTAACCATGATGAAGTTACCCTTGCTAGTGTGCTTGACTACTTATAAACCGACCGACCCACAACCCACCCGCGGAGCAGCTCACCTGTGTATCTCATTATTTGTTCGTTGCACGGCGGTTAGGGGCACCCGCAACAGCGAAAACACTACGTTAGGCGCGGTGGCGGATGCCTGCCATGCGAAACCAAAAGGCCCGATGACAGCGCCACCGCATTTATGTCACGTAGGCCGGTGGAGTAAGTCTATAGAACTGAGCCGTTTCAAAACTGAAACCGCAGACGCTTCCGATCTCTGAGTCCATCCACGGATATCAAAGGTGGTGCATTTGCGCATTACTGCCTCGATGCGGGAAACGGGCTTGGTTGTGAATGAGGCACACATTCCTCCGCCCTAAAATGAGGATAGGGGGCACGGGGAAAATAATTGTGATTTCGTGAAGGAAATCACTACACTGTAGGGAGAGATAAGATTCCTGAGTACAAAGAAAGAAAAACGCACAGGGGCACAGGAAGCACTGTTGAGCGTCCTTGGTGGTGGGGGAAAGGGAATGAAAGAATGAAAAGGGGAGGAACGCCGTATTAGAGGGCTTTAGAACAGCTGCGGCTGTTTAACGTTGGCAGAAGGTTTGATAAGGAGCATTGAAAGAGAAAGCAGAGCCATAATTAAATATGAAGGCAAGGAGGAGGGGCATTCCTGCTCATGAAGAAGGCGCCAATAAATGGGGAAAAGATACGTAAAAAATCGATATTTTCATAAGACCATTACAAACGCGGCAATGTTATATATCAAGTAATAAAAAATAGATATAAATTGGAACATGCGATCATGATAATTATCACACTATTTGTGATAACAAGGATGGTAAAGCTTAGAAAGAGGCCAAAAAGACCAAGTGTCCAAGAATGAAGAATTAGTGATCGTAATTGACACAATTAAGGTTATAATGGCAATAATAATTGTGGTAAAATATAGTATGCTCAATAATGATAATCATACGGCAGAAATGACACTGACTCGGCAAAAAAAAATTAACACTCACAAGCTGGTGGAATGGGATTGGTCATAGTTACAAGTGAAGGAAGCGCTAAATGATGATAGTATAAGTAGGTCATGATGAGCATAGCTCAGAAAAAAATGAGAGTGAATCAGCAAAAGGCATACAAACTCGAAAATCGATGCAATCGATTCGGACGCATCCCATGGAATAGGCTCCGGGTTCGGAACCAGGAATCTAGAGATTGGACCCTTATAAGTCGCTACATTTGTGATGACGTTTTTTTCACATTGGGTGCTGTAATGAAGCTCTTAGTACTGGCACCAGAAATCCTCCTGTGCATTGACGCTAGAGTGTCACTTCTGGCACAAGAAATTCTCATGTGCATTGACATTATAGGGTATCTGAGAACTTATGGCACCCTGAACCCCCATGTGCATTGACATTAGGGCTGTTGATGTGGACGTAATGCCAGATGACATCAGTAATTGCAGGGCTAATGACTCCCTAATGTCATAATAGGAGTTCATTATGCAGACATTAGACTCTCAACATTCATCTTCATAAAGCCTCAGTGATTCTTAGAATGAACAAAGTCCTAGGCGCAAAGCCAAATAGTACTATATCTAATACTTTTATGCTTCGATAAGAATACATAATAGCATTAACACTGCACTGGCTCATGGAACAGACATATTGGAGAATACGTGTGGCGTACGCGCGCATGCAAAAGCGCAGCGGCTTGAAGACGACGCAGGAAGGTATCCACACTTGGGAGTTTCATCCACTCGCCTCTAGGCGCCGACTGTGTTCGATCTTGAGGACAATCTGCCCGCTTCCTATATCTATATTTCTACTATAAACGATTTGTCTTCCTCTTATTTAACTCACGCAAATTGTGTTCTCATGAAGTGTTCTATTACCATTTTGCTTGTCCTTTGACTAACATAAGCTGTAATGTCAAGATCCAAACACAGCTGCGACGCATACCCGCATAATCCGGGCAGAACATTGCGGGCATGAGCCACACGTGTCCATGTTCTCGTTAATCGTGACGTGCATGACAAGTATCTCATATCAGTGATGCATGTGCCATTGATTAATGCTCATCAAACATTGACACTCTACCATTCAAGTTGTGGTATATACCGAGCCTAAACAAGACGACCAGGACAGGCGGCTATGGAGATAGATAGATAGATAGATAGATAGATAGATAGATAGATAGATAGATAGATAGATAGATAGATAGATAGATAGATAGATAGATAGATAGATAGATAGATAGATACGTCAAAGTTGCTTAATTTCGCCAAGAACTGCTTCACATTTGATATTCAACGCACATTCAACGCACACAGCATCAATGGTCAGTAACACGTTGAAGAACCGCAGGCGGTCAAAAATTATGGAGCCCTGCTCTATATACAGTGTGCATCATGATCATACCGCGATTTTTACACCTAAAAACACCGGCAATTGTTATTACAGATAAAGGTACAAACCGTAAACAACGTAACGTACCGAGAACTGCGCAGGATATCCAAAGAGAGGCATCGCTGTTGAAAGTATTGTAAAAAAATTACTTGATTGATAGTTATCTCTCGATACGAGTTGCAGTTAGCTATTTTTGTACTTATGTGTTATTCTGTCAGCAAAAAATTTCTCAGGACTCTAGCGTTTCCATTTTCTTTTCTATTGATGAAGAGAATATTTATGTGTTTAGAACAATTAAATTAAAAAAAAACAACACTCAGTAAATAGTTTGAAAAAGAAGGAACTCAACGTGCTTATGTATATTATCTTTTAATGTCTACTGCTTTTTCAGTGATTTTACATCATTCTTTAAGCTACGCAATGGGTTCTACAAAACTGCTTCTCGGGCTAGTTGGTTCATTATAAAGTGCAAATGCTTACAGGGCGCAAATTCAACAAACAAAAGAGAGGGACACACAGACACACACAAAGCGCCACTACCAACTGATTTATTCAGGACAGAAGAAAGGGGTATCTATTTATACTAAAGCACATGCGCAACACAGGGCAATCATACTACAAAGTAAGTTTGCCAATCATTTCAAATGCATGCGAAACAGATGCATCTCAGCATCAAACAACGTTATGGAGGTATCACTTACGCACTTATCTCCTTTCATTTTTATGAAGTGAGCTTCCAAAAGTTCTCTAGCCGTTTTATTAGTGCTCCTACCAAGTATGGCGACGCGCCTAAAATGCGGTTCACACGCGCAGGCTCTACAAGATGCGCACCGTCCATCTTACTTAATCTGTTCGGGTGCTCTTTCAGTCGAACGTTCAGGAACCTGCCTGTTTGGCCCACATGTGACTTTCCACAACTTAGAGGAATTTCATAAACTACCCCAACTGCACAGCGCCCAAAAGGATCAGTGTGCTGCTTCTTGCAGCCTTTTGTCTCGGAACTCGTGGTCCGATGACAGAGCTGCGCAAGTTTGTTGGGGGCAGAAAAGGCAACACGGACGCCGTGTCTGGCAGCCACTTTCTTGAGGTTGTGGCTGATCTTGTTGGTTCTACCACCGGCCTAATAGCATCTGTTCCAGGAGCGTCGGCCTTGGAACATAGACCGTTTTTCACCTTCCGGTGAGCTGATTCGGCTACGCCTCGGACGACCGACTGAGGGAAACCAGCTTTTAAAAGCCTTGTGACCTGATGGGAGAAGCTTGCCTGCATAGTGTGAACGCATGATTTGCGCAGCGCCGACCCGAGACACAGAGACGCAATACCACGTTTTATAACCTCTGAATGGGCTGAGTCAGAAGGAAGGAGTTCTTTTTTAACACGTGGATTATAAGCAAAGCAAACATGATTTGGTAAAAACGTGAGGCTGATATCTAAAAACTGTAGCAGATGATTATTGGGCAGTTCAAATGTAAAAGACAGACCTTGTCCACATTTCTTAAAATCCGCTAAAACTAAGTCGACTGCTTCCTTAAAGGACCCAGGGCAGTCATGTCTAAGAAGAATTAAAAAATCATCTACGTACCTAAACACTTTAAAAATGAGTGATGAGCTACACGAGCGTTGGTGTGCATGGTCAATATTAGATAAAAATATATCACATAGGATGGGTGCTATGCGCGATCCGATACAGATGCCTTTCTTTTGAAGATAAAACCGCCCATTGACAGACACAAACGTGTTGTTCAGGTAAAATTCCAACAAGGACATAAAATTACTAGCAGTCATTTCTACTTCACTTACAAACATGGCCTCATCATTGCTAGTAATGCATTCTAAAACAGCTGCATACAGTTCATTGTGCGGTATAGAATAGAATAAGTCTTCTATATCCACTGAAAAACCATACCCCACTTGGTCAACGCCCCTCAGAAACTGAACAACTTGGTCAGAATTCTTAGTAAATTACGGATCCTTAACCTCGAGGAACTTAAGAGCACTTAGGAGAAAACCACAACCTCAAGGAAGTGGCTGCCAGACACGGCGTCCGTGTTGCCTTTTCTGCCCCCAACAAACTTGCGCAGCTCTGTCATCGGACCACGAGTTCCGAGACAAAAGGCTGCAAGAAGAAGCACACTGATCCTTTTGGGCGCTGTGCAGTTGGGGTAGTTTATGAAATTCCTCTAAGTTGTGGAAAGTCATATGTGGGCCAAACAGGCAGGTGCCTGAACGTTCGACTGAGAGAGCACTCGAACAGATTAAGTAAGATGGACGGTGCGCATCTTAGCGTGCATTGTAGAGCCTGCGCGTGTGAACCGCATTTTAGGCGCGTCGCCATACTTGGTAGGAGCACTAATAAAACGGCTAGAGAACTTTTGGAAGCTCACTTCATAAAAATGAAAGGAGATAAGTGCGTAAGTGATACCTCCATATCGTTGTTTGATGCTGAGATGCATCTGTTTCGCATGCATTTGAAATGATTGGCAAACTTCCTTTGTAGTATCATTGCCCTGTGTTGCGCATGTGCTTTAGTATAAATAGACACCCCTTTCTTCTGTCCTGAATAAATCAGTTGGTAGTGGCGCTTTGTGTGTGTCTGTGTGTCCCTCTCTTTTGTTTGTTGAATATGCGCCCTGTAAGCTTTTACACTTTACAATAGGTTCTATGGAAACGGCTCAGATTTGCTGGGCCCATGGATGGCCGACGAAAAGCAAACGATGGCAATGCATGCTGAGTTTTTGGTGATGGAAGCTGTACGAGCGGTTCTATCGTCGAGGTAGCGCATTGTGACCACCATTAGTTGGTGCCTGTGATAACTATGCTGTTACAATATCGTATTACGCTTCATCCGTTATCTGCACGGACAGTGCGAGTATACATTTTATATTTCGATAGCCCTCTAATTTTGATGGGTAAATTAACTGGGATAATGTTATTGGAACCGCGTCAAACCAACCACGACGATGGAGACAAGTCTTCTCACGGTGAATCGATATATGTCTCACCTGCGGGGACTCGTGACGTCTAGGTGCAAGAAAAAAATCTATAGCTACGTTAGGCTCTTCGAGATGGTGACCGCCTCTGCTGTCGTCGACCTGGCCCTCTAGTGACTACAGCTCTCGTGGGTCAGACAATACTGGACCCTCTTGGTCGGCAATAGCGCTCGCGCATGGAAGCTGTGCGCTGGTTTCAGTGCACAATTGTACGTACAGTATAATCATTTGAATACAGTTAGGCACGTTTACAACCTGGCCTTTGACATCAAAGTGGCCTCCGCCATGTGTAGTGTGACAAACGTCTTCGGTGATCATCCGCCTTCGCGAAGAGGACGAATCGCTTATACGGTGTTCAATTGTCCTTCGTATATTTCGATCTGTTTTTCCTGTCGTTCTTTCCCGATCGCGCTTCTTTAAAATCATCTATCGGCCTGCGTTTCGCAAGGAAAGGTCTTTCGTCAGCAGTAGCACGTACGAGAAAGTGATAGAGTTTTGTAAACGAAGTTGTAACATCACACTTCTTATTATTACGTGTCCTTCTGCTTCAAGCTTTTCACTCCGTGGACCTTTACCAGAAATCTACACGCATTCTCAAAAGCTGTACAATTTAACGCACTGAACCGAGAAGCAAGCTCGTTTACAGCCCCCGTTGTAAAAGCAAGTGTTTGGCGCGGACAAAACGAATGTCGTGAGCATTTGTTCAACGCTCCCAGCTGTTGAGGTTTTCCTATAGTGTGATCCATAGGAGGCTATGTTGTGGTCACACGTATACAGCCCACTGCTAAGGTCGGTAATGGAGATATCGCGCATGCGACTTGGCGAAGGTGTGTCATTTTATTTTTCCAATGCTCTATATTCCTTTCACATGAATAGGTAGTTAGTCCATTTATGCTTGAACAGTTAACATGGAGAGGCGCCTGCTAGGCGGGATATTGAACATACTAGCAAGAGTGACTTGGGCAGCCGATTAAGATCGTCTCTCGCAAGCGAGAAAAATCGCAAAGAAACTTAGTAAGTGTGCTCACACTTTTAGTCTGCGAATAGTATCTCATAATAAAAAAAAACGTCATTCGTAAATGCGAACACTTTTTTTAATAGTAATCGAATAGTTAGTTCAAAGCGTTGGCTACAAGCAATGAAGCATAATATTGGTTCAAAACTGCGTTATATTCCACCGCCACGGGCATCGCACACACAAAGACACACATTACGTTGTGACGCGTGATGTTTTACAGGATCCTTAGTCATTCATAGTCGCCATAACTTTTGACCGGAAAATGAGATGATGTTTTAGGTTGTGTGTTGCAAATGCGTCGTATTTAGTTCCTTTTAATTTTTTTTTCAGGGCATTGGTATGCTTAGAGTTCTTCATTTTCCTTCTCCCGAATTGACGCCGTTCAGAGCAACCATGGAAAATATTATAAGACCGCTTCTTGTGTTCCTCTCATGCAGTGAGTGATGAATATATTATCCCTGCTGAAGAATAGATGTTCAATGCAAGGGTGACATGAAAATTGCGGGTGCTCTTTATTATTATTGAAATATTCTTGCAAAACACGTTCGCACGACATGTTCTATACGGCACGCCCACTATTTTTATGCGCGTGTTCATTTCCTTGCGAAGTGTATAGTTCGACGACTTAATAATTCAACGACATGCATTGCATGTTTCCTCTAGCACAATATAGAACAGTTCGTTTAAAAATCATTTGGGCGTTTTCCTGTATTAACCTTTTCAGGAGAGGTGCGTTAAGTACGTGGTTTCCTCTTGGCTCCCCTTGTTTCAATCCTGGAAAGAATATTTTGTGGACGAAATATCGCAAATACTTAAGCTTTGCTTTTTCTGTATTCACAATTTCGTATATAAATATCCAGCATGAACGACAACGCATTTCCAAAGTGTGCTGTCTTTATAATGCAAATTGTGTTCATGTTCAAAAATAAACGAAGCATACCTTCATCGTTTTCTTATAACCGCAATGACGAATTAGTTGCCCATCCACCTTTTCTTTATGAGGCTAGTAAACAGCGTATACATGTGATGTTCATGTCTCGTGTTCTGAATAATGCGAGTTTAGTGGAACGTCATGTTGCAGCTTCGTTTACATAACGAGATGTGCATGCATGAAAGAACGCTTGCAGTGCACCTTACGCCAAGTGTAACATTTCTGATAAACTGGTTATCTTCCAGAGTGTAATTGTGTGGTTTGTGCACATTGCACACCCATGGCGTACGTTTTTCACATCTTTTTTTATAATGCTGTTCTATAAAGCACTATACGGCACGTCACAAGCAAACCCCTCCAGGATTCATCCTTCTTTAAAGGCTCTCTTTTTCTCCCTCTCTCTCTCTCTTTCTCGTGCAAGTTGTTGACTTACTTTATATACGCAATACTAATTATGGGTATGGGTATTAAATGCTAGAAAATAGCTGGTATAGATCTTCGGTCTACGCATGCGCTAACGCTCTGTACGGGTCTTTGTTTGGCTATGCCTACTGGTCGATGAACAGATGCAAGGGAAAGGCTCCGTTTATTAAACCCATGCCACTTTCATATAGCTAAGCTGCTCAGGTGCTCGTGGTTTTGCTGTGATTGTGGGTGTCTCATTTTCTCTTGCGAGGCACAATTATTCGAATTAACAGCCGATTTACATGCTAACATGGACGAGGATCTAAAACTTATGTATGCTTTTCTGGATTTTTCCAAAAGCGTTTGATCTTGTGCCACATCGTCGCTTAATTTTGAAGTTTCTGCTCTGAAACTACACTCTTTCACCCAAACATAGATATGCATTGATTTTTTGTGCAATCACGATAGTCAGTAATTTTTCCTCTCCTCTTTCTTACCTTAGATCAGATGCACTACAGGGAAGTGTTCTTGGGCCATTACTATTTCTTATATACATTATGGAATTACCGAGTAATATTTCCTCACACGTGCGCATTTTCGCCGACGACGCCGTTCTTTATCGTCCTATTAAGACTGACGACGATCACCAAGTCCTCCAGAGACATCTAGAACTTGCTTTTTTTTGGTGTAACACTTGGCTGATGAAGCTTAACGTTTCTAAATGCAAAATCATTTGTTTTGCCCGCAAGCGTAGTACATCTACAGTTTTGTACCATATAAATAACACAAATATCCTGCATGACTCACAATATAAGTATCTTGGTCTTTATCTAACTTCTACCTTGTCGTGGTCCACTCACACTGAATACATTCTAGAACATTAGTCTCCATACGCCTCAAGTTGCATCATTCTACTAACGATATTCGTAAACTAGCTCACCTAACAACTTGTACAAACTCAGCCTGAACATGCAACACCCATTTGGTCTCCCCCTCATAAATACATAATCGAAAAACTCGAATCTGTGGAAAATAGGGCTGCACGTTTCATTTCACGTTGTTATGACTATAACCAAAGCATTACACAAATTAAACTCGACTTTTCACTTCATCCTTTGCATTTTCGTCGGGATATCGCCCGGCTTTCATTGCTTCATAAATACATCTATAACACAGCGTCATCATTTCTGAAGCTTGGAACTCCACAATATAGGCCGCAACGTTTGTACAATCAGTTTAATTTCATGCGCATTCAGGCGAAGACTAATTCATTTAACTATTCTGCTCTTCCAAGAGCCATTCACCTTTGGAACGACGTTCGTAACACCATAGCTCTGACAGAAACTAAGAAAACTCCAAGCATCTACTAACCACACCATTGTTAAAATGACGTTCGATGCCATAGCTATTGTTATTTTCCCAGCATTTATTGTTGTTTGCGTGCAATTTTACGTTAACTATTTTTTCGTTAAAGCGAATTTATGTCCCGTTCGTTCTGTAGCTATATTGTTCGTATTTAATTATGCCAAAGTTTATTGTGTAAAGGAACTGTCGTGATTCATAGTGAATTTTTTCTTGCCTTCTTGTTGTACATCATCTAACGAAATATGTTCACTATGTACTCGTATATGCTACTGCAACATTTTTTTTGTTCTCATTTCTTATGTATTTATACCCATTCCTTTTGTTTTGAAGTTACTGTACACGTCTTAAAAATCGTCCTGTATTACCCCCCTAACGCAATGTCTCTAGTTGCCGGTAAGGTGCTTTTAAATAACATAAATAAAGGAATACGTAAAGCGGCAACTAATCATGAACACACTTTCTCGCCATTGTCGGTATAATAAAATATTGAATTGAGTCATAAGTGGCGAAAACCTATACATGTGAATTTGCGACTGTAATCTGGTTGTGTCGAATCCTTACCGCTTCGCGAGATGGAGTCACTTTCTTTTTGTGAAAAGAACGTCTAGTACGCGGTGTTAGTGGTCACATGAAGTGCTTTTCTTGTTAAATTACCAATTTCTCCTCATTTCTTGCGGCAAAGCAACGTACGCGTTCTCCTGCCGGCTCTATACAGAGTGCTACAGTATGCATTACCTGGTGACATCGCCACAGATTAATATAGTTCGCAGCGTCAGTGGGGTTCTCTGAATATTGTATTAATCAAGAACTCTTCTTGCAAAAAGCAGTTTTGTATCATAAAACTCGCTTGTCGCCATTCTTAGGTGTTTTACGCGCTTTCGTGGACCTTGATCTTACTTCCGTTTACACGTTAACCAGGCCTGATAAGCACTGGAACGGTTATCGACGATATTGAGGATGCATTGAGCAAGCTGAAAGGAAATATTACTGAAAATGGTCCCAACACTGACATACTGCCTGCTTCTCTTGGTGACTTACTGCGCAAATTCGGCATCAAGGCCAACGTCTCACGTGAGTTTATTATTATTATTATTATTATTATTATTATTATTATTATTATTATTATTATTATTATTATTATTATTATCAATTGGTATGCTTGAGGCCTTGAGTTCGCATTAGTCGAAATTATTTTGGGCTTCATCCCTCAAATAAATTTTAAAAATTGAAAATTTCAGCGCTGCCGAGCATATTTGAACATTATTTGGAACGTTGCGCAGCTAACAGCTACGTATACATAATTCTGCCTCAAGCATTGATGACACTATAGCGCCCTCCTCAACATGACCAGAACATGTCGAGCATATATATATATATATATATATATATATATATATATATATATATATATATATATATCATTTCAATAATTGTGTTCTATACACTCCAAATATACTCACAGATGGATGAGCTTACACAGAAACGTACTACAGAATTCTATTTACAAGCACGTCTTTCGAATTCGAGTGCAAAACGACCATGTCTCGCAGATATAAGGCTACACGAGAAGGTGCTCTGATTTTAAAAATGCATGGGCTTGTTTTGCTCAACTATGCGCAATTCGACCAAAAAAGAATGTTACAGCCAGGAATAAACGAACATATATATAACAATAATTTCAGGCAAACAGTAAGGCCACAGCAGTGTAACAGACACGTTCCAGAATATACACGGATCAAGATCATGCAGGATTTTCTTAAAATATTTCTTTATAACGTAACGTGAACAGCTTTCATCTTTAAACTACCGGTAATTTTATTATCGAATATCCATGCCCGCTACGCAAGTAAGCTTGCGTAAATTGTTAGGGCCCTTTGGAGCATTATTTAACTCAACGAATAAATAAGCAGAACAAATTTGCACATTAACATAAAAGTATTCACATGATGTTATCTATGAAGACAACGACAGGTCCAGAAGGTAGGGATTTAACAGCACTAGTGAAGAGCTCGTACACATGCGCCAGCGAATCAAACTTTTCCGCAGGATCCTTCTCCCTATTCCTCGCATCTATGCCTTTCACTCATCGCTCTTTTTTAGCTGCTTATTTACACTGATCTATTATTCTTTTTGTAGCTATACGACAACGGAAAAGCACAACGAACATCACCTACTTCCCGTTTAGTCGCTTTTCAAGCGCACTGCGAACCTGAGTCCATTGTCAGACTTAAAACATCCAAAGTAACCTGTATTTCGTCGCGTGGTAAAGTTCGGGGACATGACATTTAAAACTCTGGCCTCCTTATGGTTTCCATTCAAACTAGATACTCACTAGAGGTTTATTCATTAACGAAGGCTTGGCTATTGTACATCTTAAGCATGTTCTTGTTCTTGGGTGATAGGCACTTGCCGTTACCATTTCAATTGTCGCCTATAGTGTGCGTGTCATGATAGAAAGCTCGCTGCTCGTTTAAGTAAACGAAACCACGTTATAATACCTTCGTGTTCTACATGTTCCCTGTCTCTCCGAACTGAAGGTTGCCCCTTCGAAGATAACTTATGCATTGTGGAGTGCTACGTGAATAACACCAAGCCACTGCGAGGACACTGCGGCGGTTTCCTCTGGACAAAGTGCGTTTGTGAGGGAGAGTATTGAAAATAAATCTCAGACGCTTTTGTGCCTGCGGTATTTATAATATTCAGAAATACTGCCTGCACTAAAGCGCTATATCCTACAGATCGAGCTTTTATTGTCATTTTGGTAGCGTAGTGACACTCGCAGAGTGCTCAATACATTCTGTTTCGGTTAACAATTATCTCGATCCGTTGAGGTGGGTTTAATTAAGCCTAAAGTATAAATCGTTATTAGGAATTATTCGCACAAGCTTGGACAATTATTAATGAACATGTTCTCCGTATACCCTACGTTGAAACAACGACTCCGACAAATTTCTATCAGCCGGGCTATGCTTCTCGGTTTGTCTTTTACGCAATTCTGCCAAATGCGGCCCATCGCATGATGACCTTATAAAATTTGCTTCTACAGTTGTTATTTTTTAATTAAAACCCATCTGGCGCACGCTTTGCAAACTAGTCATCCACAGTTTCACGAGCGCCAGGAAGTAACCACACGCATGAGAAACGCATGAATGCTGGCGCTCAGTTTTGCCTCGGTAGAGCCGCGAAAGGCAAAACGATTTCATTGCGGAGGGGTATAAAATTTCATGTGTTCAAGTGGATCGTCGCATTTTCGCCATGTTCTCACTGTTGGCCCTTCCTTGTATTGATGGAGCCTTGTTGTTGTTGTTGTTGTTGTTGTTGATGATGATGATGATGATGATAATGAAGAAGACGAAGACGACGACGAATGTAATGTGGCCAGACAACAACTAACTCGTCACCCCAGCCCGTATTCACTAAAGCAACTGAAGCAAATTTATGTCGCGGTTAATGATATATACTGCAACGACGCGTAGTTTTCTGCACCTCACACGGTGCCCGGCCTCAAGGATCGGCCCACACACCGGATGGCCGACTTAAACTGCTCCGCTCTTAAAACAAGGAAATAACACCGTTTGTCCTCGCTTGCTCTTGAAACGTAGACATAAGCCCAGTGAAACACGTGCAACTTACTAAGCATTAGGGGGGAATCCAACGTGAACCCACGAAGTGCCAAGCAAGCATGCTACCACTATGGGCTACATAGAGTGTAAACAAGTACGTTGCCCCTGCAGTTGTAATTTTGGTGCTTGCTGAACGTGAACTGCGTTTCCAATGTGCGATATCAGCGCTATCGTAGCAACAAATGCGTTCTTCTACTGTTCGGTATTCTCTTGTGCAACTTTGCTCGATCTCGTAGGAATACTTCAACGAATGACGCTTACGATAGCACATTAATGCACCATAGAGTGCATTTTTCTTCCACAAAACAGACGTCAGGGCTTTGGACTAACGTGAGTGCCAACATTACGTCTACGATCCAGTCGCCGTGGTACTGTCGACGTTCCTGGTTAGCCCAGGTTAAGCATACACCCACTCACGCGCTTTGCACAACGACCTTGGTCCTGCTCGTAACACGGTAACGCTTGGCTGATTGAAAAACAATTCGTCATAGGCAATTTCCTCGCAAGCTGCTTCGCATGGCAACGATTCCCAAAATGCGTGGGATCTGCGGGGTTAATTGTCCAATCAACAGCGTATCGCCGTTAACTTTCTCGCCTCTGCTTTTCAAATGAAATCTATTTTCATATCAACCCTTTACGCGATGAACCCATCTCTAATCCATCCTACAACTCCGCTCGTACTGATCACTCTCACAATGTTGGTATCATTTCTTGCAGCTCAGAATATTGTTTCCACAGTTTTGTCCCACACACATCAGAGGAGTGGAACCGCCTTCCCAGGAGCATAGTTGCCATTGAAAACCACCATCTGTTCAAAACATCATCAGATAACACTGAATAACTAGGAGCCCAACTTGTATTCTTCTGTTCCTTTTGCCGTTGCTTGTTCTAGCTTTTTTTTACTGACTCCCTCCTGTAAAGCCACTGGCCTTGAGAGCACCAATCAATGAAAGGAAATGAAAATAGTCAAATTTTCGAAAAGTCTTGACGGCGAACTTCGCCGGTTACCTCGCGTGTAATCTGTGAAATAAATTCGTCGTGACATGTCCCATAATTTCTAAACCAGTTTGTGTAATCTGTGCATATTTATCTACTTTTTTCCCTGCTCCTCAACACGTGCTTCGGGATGCGATGTTGTTTTCTTATATGCGTATATGCAACACGTCTTACATTTGATCGCTCATACACGCAATTCAGTGTTACTATGAAAATAAATACTGCGTTATCTTTGACTTGAAAGCATCATCTATTCCTACCACTGCGATGTCTCTCAAAGAGATGGCAGGATATGAAAATGAATAAAGAAAATGAAATAACCTTTTCCCCAATACCTTAGGATTGCATAAAAAGAACGGGAACTTTTATATCTCACAAACCAAGAAAGGCCGTGGAGCAGCAAAACGACCTAATGACAAGAAGTGAAAAGGGCAGCAGTGTAGACATCGTCTAAAAGCTCACATACAAAATAATAATACTGGATTGAGTGGTGTGCCTATGCGCCGCGCCGACGCCGGCACAGCTGTCATTCGGAAGGCAAGGCGGACAAAAGGACAAAAACAACGGCCGCCAAAACACACGACGTGCGCAGCAGATGGCCGGCTACATACCGACAATGGCCGTCGAGTTCAAAGCGTGTGTATATATACGCGTACGTATATAAGGGAGAACAGCAGCGCTGCCTCCGCACGCGCTATGCTGTATAGCCTCGCTATATACAATCCGCGTCGTCCTTCACTATCCACGCACTTCACGAGGGGGAGTGGGCGATGAACTTCATTCAACTCTCGTCAACTTTCATTTTCTCGACGCTGTGGATCGGTGCGTTTGTGGAGCAGTTCGTCGAAACTTACGCGCCAACCTGGAAAACGCCGATTCTATCGCAAGAGAAGTTGCAGAACGAGATAGACCTGTGGACATTCGCCGGACCGGAGAGGGCATTTTCTTCGCGAGACAAGTTGGAACCGAAGACGGACCTATGGACAGCCGCTGGACTTGTGAAGGATCTCTCGCTGGACGCTGCACCGGTAGCCCTGTTGAAGGTCGCTTACAGGAGTGTTCCGGTGATCATTAATGGCACCCTGACGCCCGAGCAGACAGCCGAAGCTCCGGCAGTATCTCTGGTCGGCGCCATCAACTGCATACCACCGTTCGCATTGCTCATGTTGGACCCGGACGCGCCGAGCCGCGAAAATCCTAGCCTGCGCAACTGGCTGCACTGGATGGTGATCAACGCACACACCACGCGCAGGCTGGACAAGGGCCAACAGGTAGTGCGGTACAACGGTCCGACCCCACCCGAAGGAACGGGACCGCATCGATACGTCTTCTTAGCCTTCTGTCAAGGCGGCAAGCGTGCGAAGGCCATAAAATTGAAGCCCTGGGTACGAAAGAAATTTAATTTGAAGAAATTCCGAAGGCGAATCGGTGATACGGTGCCTTTCGGTGGCACTTTCTTTTACGCCGAGAATGCTGGAATGCTAAAAACCCCTCCGGAGCCGTTTAGCTGGCCACAAGCGAAATTATAGCGTTCAGGGATCGACGGACATTCCAGTCTCGAAGCACTGGTTTGGCAAACACCGTACGTATACCTGTGGACGGTTCTGTACTCGGTTACCTGCAAGCATTTTTGCAAGTTCGTTTCATTGGTCGCAATTGTTGTGGCAAAGTGAAAAAAAAAATTATACAGGTGTGCCATTACAGCTGTGCAGTGTGTTTCTGCACGTTCTCAGCGGCTGTCTCGCACCACTTTGGTGCACACTTGCGCATGTTTTGCCTCTCTAGTTGTGAACGTAATCGCATCGCAACCCCTCGTATTTATTTGGTTTGCCGGAGATGACCCAACGGCATTTAAGGCCATATACGACACAAATAGAGTGAGTTGGTGTTCGTATGTCCTTTGCCGAGTGCTTTAATTAATGTAAAATATTATATATCTACTCTGTTTGATTGCCATTTTGAGCCAACAGTACGCTCTGCGGCCTCTGTATCATGACTTATTCACGAATTGAAACTAGCTAGCGTGAGTATGGTGTGCCTGTGTGTCGCGTAGGCCGTCTCACATTATAGGTGTTTATAATCTGTTGAGTGAATGTGGAAAAAAAAATAAACGTAACAAAAAGATGACGACACTGCAAAACCGTGGCAAAGCTTCGGCATAGCCGAAGAAAGCTACCAGGGGACTATGGCGTAACACGCGTCGACAGTTCACCTATTCTGTCGAAGTCTGTTGTACCCAAACAATATGTGGCACCGCTTATGCGAGCGCGTATGAAGGCAACGTGCATATGATGCATTGCAGCGCATTGTATTCTTTTGTCTGTAGGAGGTTTTAGAAATTCCACTTAGCAAACAACAACGTGAGCGTGGTGGCTGCTCCTATAAATAAACTGCGGGACACTAAAACGGTAAAGCTGCGCGGGTTGCGCCATTTCGGCATTACCCGTTGTTAGTTGTTGATGCGTGCCTCGCCTCGACGTAACTGACGCACGTGCTTCGTAGGCATTTATACTTCTAGCATTACAGCCTTCACTTGAACGTGTCATGACACCACAAGAGGCCAACGCATTTCAGTGAGGCTTTGACTTTTTCGAGCGATGATATGTGGCGGGGATTTCCCCGGGAATTGAAATCAGGTGGTGGGTCAAGACTGGGTGTCAGGCGGCGGATATGTTGATTCTGTTGCAATTTTTTACAAATTTCGAAGGGGCCTTTCGAATTACAAGAGGGGTGTACCCACCCAGCTTCCCCCCCTTTCCCTGTTGGGTGTGTAGGGAAAAACGTGCGATTTGTTTGCATCTAAATGGTCAGCTTAACGTGGCTCCACGTACTATAACATGTACTGACAAACCGTGGTAGCTCAGCCTAAGGTGCCGCGCTCTGAAGTTCGAGGACGCGGGTCCTATTCCTGCACATGCCAGCCGCGTTTTGATGGGAACGAAACATGCACAAGGCACCCGCATACATGGATCTAGGCGCACGCTAAAGAACCCTACGTGATTAAAATTAACCCGGTCTCCTCCACCACGATGTAGTATTGCGGTTCGGAGCACAGAAAACACAGTCTCCAACATGCGCTGAGCATGTTGCAGTGTCTCGACGAACGAAATTTCAGTGCTGGGCTAAAGGAGAAAGCTGGGCAAGTTAGCGAATTATCAGTCAGAATGCAGGGCTCGTATTTCACGAGACGCCTATTTTGGTGGGGTTGTTTGTGGGAACTGCGGGATGCGCATGAATCGTGAATTTCGGGGTACTGCGTGATTCAGATAGCCCAATGGCAAATAGCACTCGCGAATGAAAATGTTCGTGTACTCGGCCCCAGAAGAGAAATAGGCGTGAGAAGAACACGCACGACAAACCCTCCTGCAAGTTCTGTTCGGAAAAGTGTAGCTTCGATTAAAGGCATTAAAGACAAGCCTTGACTAAAGCATCTATTCGGAAGTGTGTTAGTTGGTGTAAGTTACGGGGAATACGCTATACTGACAATCATTAACCGAGATCATACAATGAGCAACCACGAAGCACATCATACACTGCGAATTCGTAAATGCAAAAAAAAAATGATCTTGTCTTGGAGTTACACTTCGGAGTTCAACAGTGCAGCATGTACGCAGACGACGCACAGAAGCTCGACTTTTGTAGATGTGTAAGGTCTCGTTGGTTATTCTTTATGGTTTTTGAGACTTTTAGATACGCCGTGGTTTCTGGCCATGACAGCTGCGGATATTGGCCAGTGAAGGCAAAAACACGCTCATTTGTAGCAGCCTTTTTCTCGCTTATGAACGATTCCTTATTCCTTTCTTTCTTGCGAGTTATTTCATTTTCTTGCGCTCTCCAGCTCATCCAGTATGGTTGACGCTGTGCGTTCGGCGCGAAGACTGCGAACTCCAACACAGTAGCTTGCTCACACTCGCTGGCTGTACTGACCTCACACATGTGTCGAAAGCGAACTATTGTTCTCGTCTTTTGAAGCGAGAAAGACCAAGACTGAAGATTCAGCTATAGTTTTTACAATGCAGTAGGATCGGCAAAGAATAGCAGAAAGAACGTAAGCAATTAAAGAAGGACAATTGTCAGAGGGGAGCAAATAACATATAGAGTCAATATAATACGCACTACGCACGACATTTTCTTAGCTGTTTCGCTGAAGTACATGTAACAAACGCGCGACGATACAACCAGAATAAGGTAAGCTGTTGGAAAAGCAGGAAATCAAAGATGCACGTTGCAGCTTTGTTTGTGGGTTGCACTTGTGCGCTCTCGTTTTGTATTTGACACAGCCTAGCGCAGAGCCATCTCACATATTTCAAATGTGAATAGCAATAATTTAGTAATTGATGGAGATTTACGTGCCAAAACCACGAAATTATTATGAAGCACGTCCCGTATAGTGGAGGGGCTCGTTAGTAACTTAGACCATTTGTGGGTCTTTAACGTTCGCCTATATCTAAGTACATGGTTTTGTGTGTGTGTGTGTGTGTGTGTGTGTGTGTGTGTGTGTGTGTGTGTGTGTGTGTGTGTGTGTGTGTGTGTGTGTGTGTGTGTGTGTGTGTGTGTGTGTGTGTGTGTGTGTGTGTGTTTTGTTATTGTTCTTTTTGTTGCATTTCGCCCCCATCGAAACACTGTCGCCGACACCGGGAAATGACGCCTCGCATGAAGTAGCGCAACATCCTCTCTTCGCCCAATTTGGGTCGGCTCTACGAAATAGACGCCATGTCATGTCCCTGGCGAACATGGAGACACATTCATTGGGTTGTTGCACCTGTAACTCCATCAGCTGCTGGGCGCGTTCATGTCGGTCGGCCCTTGCAGAAGTATCGGTAATCATCTTCCGCGAGTTATTGCACGTCGTTAAACTAGCTTCGCGATTCTCGTACCAAGTGCGCCCTCTGTCATCAAGAGTGAAAACGCGGGAAAGCTTTTGCTGCTCCGTCCACTGGTTGATCTGAGCCATGCGCGCTCAAACTTGTCAAGCCAGTCTTCGATGTCCTCGGTGGCAGTACCACGAAAGCGGTCGGGTGCCAGCGGGTGAAGAAAGGTTAACTGTTGCGGAATGGTATGGCCAGGTGGGCGACTTGCTTTGATGTGAATTGGCCATTGCCAGACGGGGGTAGCTTCTGGAAGGAAGCGGTTGAAGAGGGGAGAGCTCAGGGGCAAGTCCTAGCAGTTGACGACAGAAGCGATGCACGTGGGTCGTAACAGGTGACAATATGTCCGGGCTGGCGAACGACTCCGAGAAGGAGTCTGGAGCATCAGGCATGGTTACAAACACCCCGCATCTCCAGTATTGCGATACAACGCGAACAGACGACAGTGAAACGTTCTACAAGAGTAGCAGGACAGCTTGTTAACACCAGAACAGAGCACATGATGATGGTGGTGATGATGATTATGACATTTGGTTGAATGGCTCGTACCAACTCTGGGGAATTGACCATGAATCGGTATCGATAGCGTATTAGGAATTTTATAGTTGTCTTTCGCACGATAGTGTATTTAAAATAAATAGACTGACAAACATGTACATACAAATTTGCAATAAAAATGAAAACGCATAAAGGGAACACAGGATGTATTGGAGGTTGCTGCATGTGTGCAGTCAGAAGAGCTAGATTTGAAGACTGCATAAAGCTGACAATTTGTAATGAGAACATTGGACAAAAATAAATAATTTTTGAGTACTGCAGGAGTAATGTGGAGTAATCCGAAGCATAAATGTAATTATGATTGTATACGCTTGATTGACGGAATAGAACTCAAAAACAGTGCCGAAGATGTCCCCGTGGCTTTGTCCCAGCACTGAACTACCGAAGCTAAGGAGAAGTTGCGATGTCAGGATCAATCCCATTTCACCAATCGGCATTTCGAGTAGTCTTTTTCTTATTAGTTTATACCGGCGACATGCTATGAAATAAGGTCCTATTGATTCGATTTCCGGGCCGTATTGACACACGGGCGATGCTGCCAGACCACTCCTATGTGACTACAGATTTCGGAGAGGGGGGTGGAGGTGACTGGACATCGCAATCTTGTGAGTACTACTTCTACTTGTCTTCAGGGGCACCATTGAACTTTCCGTGGAAATTTAAGATGTTGATATTCTGTCGTAGCAGGTATTGTTTCAATTCTGGCTCTATTAATGGAAAAATTTCTATATCTCGTCGCAGTTACATGCGCCTCTGTAGGAAATGGATGTTATGGGCCCGCTCAGTGATGCTCTCGCTAAGCAATCAGCTATTCCATTTAATTGTAGTCCACAGTGCCCTGGTACGCATAGTAATTTTATCACATTCATCTGAGGTGGAACTAATGACATGAACGTCTTGAGAGCCGGGTAGTTTGACGAACTGTGAGTGAGATGCAAAGAGAGAGAGAATCAGTTGTGATAATTGCAGTCAATTCATCCGAAGGAAGATTTCCTAAAGCTATTATTATGGCTAAGAGCTCAGCCAGAAAGGAAGGATTGAAATCGGGGAGTCGTAAAGGGAATGACCAAGCAAGCGTTGGTGAGAAAATATTCACACCTGCCTTTTCGTCTCTCACGGAAGCATCGGTCGCTACTACGTAATTTGTTTGAGCCCGAGCTCAAACTTGCAAGATGTTGTTTAAAAACTTGGCTAACTGAAATTTAGGGTTTGGGGGAAAGTATCATCAAGATCTATCTTAACCATTTTGGGTGAATCATTTGATGCAATTGCGCTCGAATTTTCGCATTTGAACTGTGTAATTGCTTCTGCACAGAAACAATCTGTGGTGTGTGAAGTCAACGAGCTAAAATGAAGGAGTCCTGTTCATTGAATATATACTGAGCTGAAAACTGGAGACTAAAAGTTTAGAAATGTTTTAATCGTCAATATGCGGAATCTGCAGGGAAATAATAGCAGGACATTGTTCGTAACAATTCTTGACAGTCCAAGGCACAGGCGCAGCGGTTCGTGCTCCAGGAGAGCCAGAGGATACTTTTATATGGAGGGCTACCTGAGAATAACACGCACCCGAATTCCATTATTGGGCGCATGTGCATTTTGTACATCGTGATTAACGTATCCCTTCGTAGCCCATATTGTCTATTGCTGAGCCTAAGCAGTATACCTAAAGCCCTTTGTGCTTTACGCGCCAAATATTCCATGTGGGAACGCCAGTTAAGTTTTTCTTCATACATGATGCCTAAATATTTAAGAGACTTCACCTGGGGTAACAAATTTTGCTTATACAATATAGATATAACAAGCGCCTCTGACATCGAGAATACCGAGATTGCACTTTTGCCTTCGTTTATTGACGTGCCATTTTTATCAATCCATATATCCAGCATATTCATATACCTTTGTAACGTTTGGTACAAGGAAATATCACTTTCAACTGCGGAGAATGCAATGTCATCAGCATAAACATACACTTGTAAGTCCAGGCATGTGGGGATAGAGGTCGTCAGAATATTAAATAGCATTGATGATAAAACGGAACCTTGGGGGCTTCACTACTCTGCTTGAATTTTGGCAAGGACCCGCCGCCTTTAAAACAATAAAATTATCTCGATCTCGAAAAAAATTAGTCAGCCCCGCAATTACACATTTGGGGAAATTACAACTCTGTTGGGAATTCAGTAAAATTGGATATTCAACGCTGTTGCATGCTTTAGCGATCTCTAATTTCACTAGAGCAGCGTTTTGTCTTCTTTTACGTGCCAACTGGATGCGGCTCTCAATATTGCTTGGGAACACCTTAAAGGGGCACTGACACGAAAATTTTCGTCTGCTGTTTTTTCGCTGCAGTACGTAGCTGGGGACCTGTTAGCCATAACGCGGCACATCATTTGCTCCAGCGCGCGTCAGATAATTATTTACGGCCTGTTTATTACCCACTAGTTTCAGTTTTGGTTTGGGAGAGCTCAAAAAACGACAAGGCGCCCGGTGCAACTGGCGCCATCTAGTGCTCGCAATGGAGTAAACGAGTTCGACAACGTGAGCACACATAACTGTGACGCACTTCCGCACGACAACTGCCGCGTGCTCGTTTTCTTTCGCCTGTCGCACGCCCTGCGCGTTGTCGTCGCTGTTGCTCTCATCGTTGTTGAGTGGCAACTATTTTCTTGAGGTCTGGCGTCGCCGGCAGTCTACTAACGCAGCCGCAGCGAATAAGCAATGGCGGCTATGACGTCATCATTGCTAGGTGCCGTGGTGACGTCGCGGAAGTGGGGGGTCCCCTTCAGGTCACCTTTGCTGTTGTCGATGCCGCGATGTACGGCGTCTAGCGCTCGATTGCGCATGCGAACTTCAATATTCATTTAAATTACCTTCGGAGCTGTCTTCGCCATTGAGATTTGGTAGATGACATCTGTATGTCCACGAAAATCGATCCCGCAGGCTATCTTAGAAGCGAAATTTTGGTGTCAGTGCCCCTTTAAGCAATCAGCCCTGAAACCTATTTAATTTGGATTCATAATCAGAGCTGGCTTTGGGACGTTAAACCGCACAAATCAATCAATGATTCGGATTCAAAATTACGTTGCTCGTAATCCAAAGTGTTATTTTGCAATGAAGTACTCGCTCAGTTACTTTGACCATATTGGAAGTTAGTGCAATAGGCCTGACATTATCTATATTTTAGCCTAATTCTTGCTCTTTAGTTTTAGGGACTACTTTGGCTATTTTCCAATCATATGGTATCCAGGGCTTCTCTAATGTATAATTTATAGTGTTTAGGAGATCATCAGGTGATAAGTTGAATAATATCTTCATCATTGAGACTGTAATTCCATCAGAGCCCCATCTGAGGAGGGTAAGCACTGAATCACTTGGGCTAATTTTTTGCAGCGTAACCTTACTGAAATCCGTCGTGAAGACTGGTGTGTTCAAGTTTAGAGCCATAGTCGATGTGAATCTAGTCCGTAGGCTTCTTCCAATGAGCTCAAGCGTTTTATACATTTCGGCAGAAGTTAAGAATTTCTATCCATGTTAAATTGGTGATGGCAGAATTTTGCGTGATCTCATATATCTGAAGAGGGCTTTCTTGTGTTTAGTTTTCGAGAGGTAATCGTAATGTTCCCTGTCGAAGACCTCTTTAGCTTGAGCAACGGGGTGTTTAAAAACGGCGGCGATGAACTTTAATCACACCAGTTTTTCGGGCACTGCGTCCAAGCAGCCTTCCCTTTTTGTTTTGTTTTACCTGGAATTTTGGCGCAACCCACTACGGAGGATCGGCCATGAATCGCGCGGCAGGAGAAGGATAGGAGGAAATCGAAAGAAGGAAAAGATGAAGAAGGGGAAGCTAGCCTGATATTTTGTAAAGAAATTCTTCCTTACATTACCGATTCCTTACTCTTCCTTTGTTTTAGCTTACTTTTTTTTTATTTTTTATATTAACCGCCGGCTTCATGGCCAATCCCCCGTAGTGGGCAAGTGCCAAATAATAAGGAGAAAAGAAAAGAAAAGAAAGAAATGCCTTCTGTCGTCAGTGGCCTAGAGTACACACTGATGATGATGATGATGATCCTTCAAATATGGCGCATACCCACTACGGGGGATTGGCCAAGACCTGGAGTGCTTAACTTTTAGCTGGTATATTGTGCAAATACCACAACATGATGAATAAAATAGAATAATAAATTAATAATAATCGGGAGAAAAGTAAAACAGAGGGAAAAAACTATGTAGACTATTTGTGCACTTCTACCATCAAAACAGGTAATGTTTTCCTTTTTTCTTAATGTATAGGTTTTACCATAGTTAAGAATTTTGGAATGTGAATAATCACAAACGTAGTCGTTTTGTAGTACACTCTGGATTCCACTGCTTCGTCTTCGCCGTAATGTCCCAAAGACCCACTACATGCGAACGTCCGTTGACGTCCTTATCTTCGTTGTCGCCTGCAGAGCACACGCTTCAATACTGATGTAAACGGGGGTCATCTGCCTTATGTCATCGGCGCTCATATTCAGCAGAGCTAAGCGCATGCAGCACTTGCGATAAACGTGTGCGTTAAAGGACGGCTCTCGGTATTAGTTTGTATGCCAGCGAACACTTAGCGCTTGCAAGGTCAGTTTACTGTGCAGGACAGAACAAAAAGTCGAGTACCCAGCTCAGGAGTAGACACATTATTCCAGGCCGAACTAAGACCCCTTTACAAAAAGCTCAAACTTAAAATCATTCCTTCATCTAGTTGGCGTTCTCGTGATTGCCTTAGTGAAGTCATGATAACATTTCGACGCGACCACACAGGCGCCCTCAAAAGGGTCAATGTTCATACAAAGCATGGTGCAGGCTAACATCCATGAAAACGGGCTTACTGCTTGGAATACGAAGCACGACAATGATATAAAACGACATCAACTAAAACCCACTTTCTTTTTTCTTCGCGCACTTGGCGAGGTTCTGAACCTTTGGGTGCACTAATGGTTTTCCGGCGTAAAAGAAGGTTCCAGGAGTGCAGAGTGGGAAAAGGAGACTGGCACTATCTCGAACCACAACCGCAGCGGTGGTGTGTCCTGTCCGCCGAGGTGGTTTTGGTTATGTAGCTTCAATGCGGACCCGAAATAGAAGTGTTCGAACCCGGCCGCGGCGGTTCGATGGAGGCGAAATGCGGGTGGTCAAAATTTTCGGGCCCTACGCTACGGGGGTTCAGTCCGCTTCTCGCTCAATTTAATATTTGCCTTCAGAGTCACTTTAATAAGTGGGAAGCGTGCAGAAACTATGAAACATACTCTACTTGAATCTCAAGGATTTCAGAGAGAGTTCTTTGAATGTAAAGAGACCTAACATAGAGATGACTAAGAGAAATTGGAATGTTGGTGGCGGAAACGTACGGAACAGAATACCATAATTGATAGTTCGTCAGTATAAAGCTGTAGAGAGGACAATTAAAAATATGCGGCTGATCCCTGTGCCATAGAAATCGGTATAACTCGAAAGTGTAATGTGTCTTCACAGAAGCAGTTGAATGTTTATTGTACGTCGTGATGGAGTTGCACACTACTGTCGGTTATGATGATGATGATGATCCTTCAATTTTGACATCTACCCACTTGGGGGGATTAGCCAAGAGTCAGGCGGATTTGAGTTTAATTTACTAAGTTATACTACCTGAAAGATTTAGTCGTCCTTTGATGTTGAATTTGAATATTACAAATGTAGTCAATCAATCAATGGTATAGAGAACAATGGAATAAGTAATTAGGATCTAATAACTGAACAAGCAAATCGATTCGAATCCGTAATGAACTTCTGCAGAGCAAGGCATTCGCTGGTATGGCACCAGTTAACTTCTTCTGTGTTGTTCCTCGCCCGCTCATCCCGCTAGCAGCGAAATGGTTTATATACCTGCCAACCAAGGAATCGAAGGCGGACTCCTTCACCTGCTGGCACCTTGAAGGCATGACAGCTCCAACATTCTGTTGCTAAAACAACGTGCAGAACCGCGCCATTAGGTTCATTCCCTCATCATATTCATGTAACGAAAGTGTGTTCTTATCAAAGGCAGAAACAGGCCTGTCAACCCTTTCCCGTCGCCGTCGCATTGCCAGCCTATCTCTATTACACAAAATGTACCACAGTTCGCTCAATCAGACACTTTACGTCTGACCACCAGCTCGTATATTCTTCCTACCGGCCATTCTTGTATTGCTCGCCCCCGAACCAGCACTCTTACCTTCTCGTCTTCTTTTTTCCCACGCACCATGTAGACTGGAACGTCCTTCCCTACGATATCGTTGCCACCACCAACCCAGAAGCTTGCACTGAAGCCATAATAGCTCACTTCTCATCCTGAATGCTCAAGTGTCATCATCCTCATTGTACACCCACCCCTTATGTAATGCCCCCATGGGGCCTTTACGGAAATAAAGTGAAAGTGAAAGTTTAATGCATCAACTTCCTCTACAACATATTTCTCAGAGTTTTGTACACTTCTCACGCAAAAACCACTCTTGCAGTCCAATCAGAAAGCAGAAAATGCCTTTCCCTTCAACTTCCGATTGGCTGCCGTCGAGATGCTTGTCCTTGGTCCCCTTCAGGCAATCCTTCGATGCGCGACCGCCTCTCCCACATCGATCGCCGATACACCTGTCCCTGCCACGTCTTTCCTCGGAGTCTGGCGCCAGCCAGTCCTGGGAGCGTGCTCGGAGCCTGGATCTCAGCGCCGAGCCGACGGATCATCCGTCAACTCCCCCGCTGCCCAGGCACCCTTTGAGACCACGCAGCGGCGTCCCGCAGAGCACGTTCTGGGGTTTCCGCTGCGACGCTGCGCATCGCTTGCTTTCCCAACCGTGCGACCCATGCCACGTTCCTTTGTCCGCTGACCGCAGCTTTCCAAAGGCGAAATCGGTCGTCGCGCCTTGTTCTTTGTGCATTGTGGCCGCCGCTGGAGCGGATAGGTGGACGCGTAGAGGGGTGACAGTTAGGAGCACTTCGGGTGGCTACTTAGCGCTCGAACACAACAGCACCGTTTGACGTAAGTAAAGTCAGAGTTCCTAATCCTTTTTACACAGGGCAGACGTTTAAACGCCACAGAAAAAATACAAATATATAGTTCTTCGTTCCAGTATTTCGATCGTGCAAAAAAAAAAAGCCAGATCCCACGTTCAGTGGGAATCATGGAAATGCGAACCACACATCAGGAACGTAAAAGGGATTTGCATTGTTGTCTCGCTATATCAATTTTCGAACATATGAAGTTAACGAAACGGCCGCAAGAGCACCAAGACTGTGGCATGTAAACCATGCTGCTCATGACAAGCATGCCATGATTCCAATGCTACGACCTATCATTTACGTTCATCATGCACTCGTGTTGTGCCATAGAATTTTGGTATACATTCCATTAACGAAACGGCCAGGAGAGCCCCAAGGCCGTGGCATGTAAATCATGCCTCTCATGACATGCATACCATGATTTTCATGTTATGACCTGTCAGTTATGTTCGTCGTGCAGACTTGTTGCGTCATACCAATTTACGTATACATCTCACCAACGAAACGGCCAGGAGAGCACATTCTCGTAGGCTCATAGATAGATAGATAGATAGATAGATAGATAGATAGATAGATAGATAGATAGATAGATAGATAGATAGATAGATACGCTCAAAGTCGCCGAGGTTCGCTAGAAAATGCTTCGGATTAAAAAAAATAAATGTACAGCTTGGTGGCGGTACACCGCCCCGTTATGAAGGGGACGCTCATGCGCCGACTCGTGCGCAAGAGAAGAGAGAAACGCGCATGCGAACAACGCACATTGTGAAATGCATAGAAGTGCACGCGCACTCTCGAAAGTGTGAACTAATGATGATGATGGTTTTGTGATACATCACACAAATTATGGAAGCGTTAAATGCTGCGCATTTTAAAAGCCATGTTCTGATCGTACACCCTGGCCCCGCCACGGTGGTCTAGTGGTTATGGCACTCGGCTGCAGGTCCGAAGGTCGCGGGATCGAATCCCGGCCGCGGCGGCTGCATTTCGATGGAGGCGAAATGTTGAGGCCCGTGTGCTGTGCGATGTCAGTGCACGTCAAAGAACCCCAGGTGGTCGAAATTTCTGGAGACCTCCACTACGGCGTCTCTCATAATCAGAACTGGTTTTGGGACGTTAAACCCCATAAATCAATCAATCAATCAATCGATCGTACATCCTGAATTACACGTATATTTCTGCTAAAATTTATTTCTCTTGCCGAAATTTTGTACACAAACTGCACATGACATTTCTAAAGATGGAAATTTTTGTGCTCTCTCAATTGTAACAGCTTGCTTAGTGGCACCGTAGTGGGTAGTGCCTCCCCCCCCCCCCCCCCCAAGTTAAAAAGAAGAGAAAAGGCAGCACCACTGTATTTGTAGGTGAGCTTGTAGCGATAATCTTAGCCTTGCGGAAACTCCCGTCATATGCAGTCAGTGCGGCGATCTTAACAGGTTCTCTTTCAGTCTGCACTACATTAACAGCTTCTCCTATGTCTGCTGCCCTCCAGACGTTCCTCACTTTAGTCCCTCCACAGATAGACCTAGTAAAATTATTATGGGTTCCTGGCCATAGTCGGTTAAATCTAAATGAGATGGCCGATTCGTTAGCGAGAGCATCGCTTAACGGACCTATAGTATCGGTACTCCCAGCATTAGAATTTCCTACTGCGCTAAGATATCGGACATATGCGATACACAGGGATGCCATTGAGACAATAACAACGTGGACAGAATTTCGACACTTAAAATTCCCGTGGAAAAGACAATGGTGTCCGTCGCGACAAGCTGAAGTGCTGATTACGAGATTACGCTGCCGAGTCCCTCCATTAAATCTTTACTCGCACAGGGCTAGTCTGGTGATATCGCCTCTGTGCCCATTCTGTCTTGAAATTGAAACAATTGATCATTATTCTTTACAATGCCGCCAGCATACATCAGTAAGAAAGAGACACCCGGAAATTGCGCTTTCTAAATTTGGGCTAACATTGTCATTGGAAGTCATTCTTAATTTTGGTGCCTCGGTACTGGGTTTCAGCCACAGGGACATATTTGATGCAGTGTGCGGATTTATAAAGGCATCAAAACGACTACGTTTGTGATCATTCACATGCCAAAATTCTTAAGACTATGGTAAAGCCTATACATTAAAAAAAAACGGAAAACACTTCACCTGTTTTGATAGTATAAGTGCACAAATAGTCTACAGTCTTTTTTTTCTTCGTTTTAATTTTCTCTGATTATTATTAATTTATTATTCTATTTTATTTATCATGTTGTGGTATTCGCACAATATACCAACTAAAACTTAAGCACTCCAGGTCTTGGCTAATCCCCCGAAGTGGGTATGCGCCAAATTTGAAGGCTCATCATCATCATCATCATCATCACTCGTAAGGCGGCGAAGCGCCCGGCGACGTCGGCGCACAGCGGCAGCTGAGAAGCATGGACGTGGGCCGACATGTCTCCATGATAACCTGTCTAAATTATACAACGTGCGCAACGGGTGCAAGCGGCGTCGAGAAACGACCACACGCCGTGACGATATTTGCCGACCCTAGTAGCACGATCAGTGTAAGTGGGGACTTGACCTTGGTGACTTGCGTCAACTATACGATGCAGAATTGCGCCGTCCACAAACAAGACGAGGACGAACCTCGCAAGAAGAAGCCTAGGGTCCATTTCGAGACTGTAGAGCGCGATCAGAGTGACTCGAGCGCTTGCGGCCCTACGACCCAATGCTTCCCTTGCTGCAAAGCAACCGCTTGCAACGCTTGGCGCAGGAGCTCCACGCCGACCGTCATGGCAGAATCTACGACTCTCCGGGAGCCAGGAGTGGCCCATCCTACGAGCACTGAGCGACAACGAGAAGTCAGCTCGAAAGACGTGCCCAGCGCACGGGTCAGCATCACCGATCAACACGCCAACGAAAATCAAGACAACTCGAATTCGAGAGACGCGACGGCATATGGCACCACCGCAAGCTCAAGTGCGGAGGCTGTCCCTGTTTCCGACGGATCAAAAACCCGCACCGGCTCCGAAACGTGCATGCGGGTTGGGCTGTCCGAAATATGGTTAGCGGGAAAAGGTTGCCTCGCGGTGGCCCTCCAGCGCTACCTGCCGGAGTTGAACCTCTCGGACGAGCTGCTTGCCGCAGTGAAAAATGTAGCTGACCGCGTTTACCGCGAACTGTGTGGTGCTGAGCCTCCTTACGAAATGGAGAGAGTCTCAGAAGCGACCGTACATGCTACTTTCTCGGTTATAGAAAAGACGATCGCATGCACGCTCCAGCAGCTTAGCGTGTTCACAAATGTGGCCACATCCGTTCAGAGGAGTGTCAAGAGTGCCATAAAACGTTCCTTGAATTTCGTGAAGAAGCATATCTTTGGAGTTTAAAAAGGTCCTCGAGGTGTGGGAGAGGAGTCAAAATTTTGTAGCGAAAAATAAACCGGGCTGTCGTGATGGCCATGTATTTCATGTGCTTCCATTGCATTTTCGCCGTACGCTCGGCAATTGCCAGCCACGAACGGCATGCAGCCATCAGCGTGGCAGCATATTGTCGATAGGAAAGCGGCGAGCGCTGAGTTTTCAAGAAAGTAGTTTTTCGGTCCGTTTTCGCACGAATTGACACTATTCCGTACAACGAGCTTCGTTATTCGGAATTCACTGAAGGCATGCTCGGCTATATGAAAATACTTGATATATCAGACAAATTCTGTAATATCACGCTATTCGTATGACCGGTTTCGACCATATATCCTGCTGTCCTTAGCATTACAATCATAACCCTATTAAATGCGAACCATTTCTTGGCGAACTTCGGTCACTTTGACTATCTATCTATCTATCTATCTATCTATCTATCTATCTATCTATCTATCTATCTATCTATCTATCTATCCATCTATCTATCTATCTATCTATCTATCTATCTATCTACCTGTCTACCTATCTACGTCTTGGTTCCCTCAGGGTTGTAACGCTCACCTGGTGTATTCCAATAGTTGGGTGGTAGGGTATCAGTGTGTGATGAGCATGAATAACTGATTTCTACATCAGTAGCATGATATGCAGGTCAGGTACATCATGATTAACGATACCGTAATCACAATCACATGTGGCTCATACCCGTGCTGCTCGGCCTATGGAAGCGGGCATGCACCACTGATGTTTCGTTTTTATAGGGCCTAGTAAAACAGAGCAACTAAAATAGACACCAAACATACTTAAATTCAGAGAATAAGAGACACGCGTAAATTAAGGAATTCATCCGTTTTGTTGCAGCGTGTGAGTGAAACGTAGAAATTAAAGGGACCCTGAAACGGTTTTGATGATTTTGTGAAAACTTGGTAATCCAGTAGAGCGAGTCATTAGGATCATTTGAGGGCAGATTTCAGCGCTCTGCGTAAAGTGTGGAATTTACGATAAGGTTTTCAGCACGGGCATCGCAAAAGGTCGCAGCGGCTCACCAAAAGACGTTTTTAAACGCCCCCGCCATCGACCGATGGAATGGGAGGCCGCTCATTGGCCCCTAACCAGTCACGTGCACGCAATTTTCCCAACCTAACTGCAAGCAACGTGCTTCTGCAAAGTGCTCCTTCGTTTCAGCCAACGGTATCCTCGCGGAACATGGCGGCGTACACACGAGTCGCCGGCGCTCTATTACAGAGGCGAGCACTGCCGAGGCGGGCGACCTCAGTAAGGATATCGGGGCGCTATGTCGCTACGGAGGACTCGGCAGAGTGGCTGACGCGGGAGGCGCTGTCGTCGCTAGCGCGCACTCCGCAGCAGATCGAGTTGAGGAGGAACAGCAGTGGTAAGAAGGTAGGCGACAGAAATAAGCCCATAGCTGCCTTAGCGCATGGTGCTTCCCTTTATTTATGGCGTGAATGATTTCACAGTTGTGTTGCCTAATCAGTGACGCAATGTCAAAAAAAACGTTTCAGGGACCCTTTAATTTGTGCGGTTTTACGTCGTAAAACCAGGTGTGATTATGAAAGACGCCGCAGTGGAGGGCTCCGGAAATTTCGACCACCTGGAGTTCTTTAACGTGCACTGTCATCGCACAGTACACGGGCCTCAACATTTCGCCTCCATCGAAATGCAGCCGCCGCAGCCGTGATTCGATCCCGCGACCCTCGGATCAGCAGCCGAGTACCATAGCCACTAGACCGCCGTGGCGGGACGAAACATAGAAATAACAACCACACAACACAAACACAGCCTGCCGAGTGGTATGAGGGTATCGAACCCGGGCCACCTAGGTACGAAGCAACCACACTGCCACTAGGCAACCGAGGCTCCACCCACGCGGTATCTACAGTAAACAAACCCATTGCATCACCAGTTGTGATGATGGTGCTTGAGTAACGTCAACTGCGCTTATAATGCGTATTCAGAACTATCGTAGCAATGTAATAAGCAATACATATGCTCTGCTGCATGTCATTCGGTACGCTCTTGTGAAAATTCGCTCTATCCCGTAGGAATACTTCAGCGAACGGCATGTATGATCAACGCCACCTAGAAAGTTTTTTTCTAGGTGGCGTTGGCCAGAGGCGCTGTAGTGCACAGACGCGAGCATCCGCTTTGAGTGGAGACCGCTAGAGGCGCTGCGGTGAAGAGGCTAGAAGAGGCTGTGGTGAAGAGGCGCTGCGGTGAAGAGGCGGTGAACGGACAGGGAACTGGGCTATGCATTTCCGTTTTTGCTATAGTATGATCGATTTGAATGAAGTAAATTTAAAAGGCATGGGGAAAATTTAAAGAGAAAAACAAAGTTCTACGAGCCTTGTGGCGCACATGCCACCGCCCCGTTACAAAGGGGACGCTCATAGCATCCATCCATCCATCCATACGCGTGGCAGTGCACCGAGACAGTGTTGTCTGCTGTCGTTAGAGAGAGCGAACGGCGCGCGCTAACTATGTAAACGCTCTTTCTGCGATGCATGTGCACCTCTCCGGGGCACCGACTACTAGGGCGAAGCCGACTCTCGTCCGAAGCGCTCTGCGTAACTCTATGGGAAAGATATTTCAAAAGTCAATTACTCAGTGATGGCTCACTTTTTCCGTAATTGCACTTAAGCCACATAATCCCAACAGCGCACCCTTGCTGTGCGTCGTGACTCGTGTAAATCCCCACGCTGGATTTTTTTTCCTGGGACCCTTTTGCACATCCATTCAAAATGGATGGGGTGATTGTTTAAAAGTCAATTGCAGCGCAACATGCAAGTGTCCGCTAATTGCCCTCTAGTGGCGTGTATCCTACAGCAGCCTCTATCTATCAGTGAAATTTGCTGTGATTATACCTGTTGGGTTTTTTTCCTGGAGAGGTTTTGTTAAATTGCAATGCGGCAAAGCAGTGCTAAAGGAGCACGAAATTTGGCTGTCGATTAATTGACAGTACACTGTACTTGCCCGTGTCGTTCAAACCCAAGTACAATATGAAGCTCCGGCTCCCATTTTCGGCCTCATGTGTAGCCTCTGAGTAAACATTAATACAGATGAATTGATAATAATGCATTATTGCTTCAATAGACCCTTTTCATAAACTGCAAGCTAGCTTTCCTGCAATGCAGCTTGCCCTACTAATGGCGGCATTGGCAATCCGGCAAACAACGTGTTCAAGCGCAATTCGCTTGCGATAGGGCATGTAAAATGTTGACACAGCCCTTCTGATACAAACATCCCCAAAAAACGGGTCGCAGCATGTGCAACTTGAATTTTGACAGCATTCAAATAAAGGCAGCTGTCGCCATTAGTAGGGCAAGTGCATTGCAAGGGGAGCTAGCTTTACAGTTTATGAAAAGGGTCTATACTGAAAAATAATTTGAAAAGTGTACAAAGTGTCACAAAATAAGCGCATGAACGGTATTGGGGGTATTAAAACGCGTGCAGTTATGACACCATGACAGACGACAGTGGCGTGAAATAATTTGCCCTTGTCACTGCTATCGGTAACGCCTAATCAAGAGTAATTAAGTAACAATTATCATGATCCTTGCGGTGCAACTGCGTCGTGCCTAGGTAGGCTTCAGAACCGTGAGAATAAAATTAGAAAAGGAATAAATTATTACAACCCTTTTATGCAGCGCAGTTTAGTTCTCATTTATAGTTACAAGAGATTGATGTGATCAAGTGGAGCATTAAAAAGATTAGTCACCGGCGGTAATAGTTAAATGACCAATGACACCCTGAGGGACCATAAAAGTGGCCATAGTTCCGTTATCAATACAGATAGAAAGACACCATTTGGGACTTAAGTACATCCGATGCTTGGACGTCTAATTTCATAAATGTTCGGGGACACGAATCCATGACCTTCCGAAAATAAGGGGGGTCATATGAGCGGCTGTAGTTCCGTCATATAAAGGGACAATTAGATACCGTTTATGATTCAGGTACATCCGTTGTTTAGACGTCTTATTTAATAATCGGTTGGACTCGAACCCGCCACTTTCCGAAAATAAGGGGGGTGCATATGAGCGGCTGTAGTTCCGTCATATATGGAGATAATTAGGTGCCATTTGGGATTCAAGTACATCTTATGATTGGAACCGTTTGGAACTAAACCGACGACATTTGGAAAATTTAGGACGGGTGCCTTTTCACTGCTTGTAGCTCCGTTATAAATAGAAAATGATGCCGTTTGTGGCTCAAGCACATCCGATGGTTAGATGTCTGATTCTATAACCAGTTGTACTCGAAGCCGCGATGTTCCCAGACTATAGGAAGTCCCCTTTGAGTGGTCGTAGCTCCACTACAAGTAGAGCTACAATGCTGCTGATAGAAAAGGGCGAGAAGAGAAAGAAACACAGCCTACCGAGTGGTGTGAGGGTATCGAAACCGGGCCACCGAGGTGCCAAGCAAGCACGCTGCCACTAGGCAACGGAGGCTCCACCCACACGCTATCTAGAGTAAACAAACCTATTGCATCACCAGTTGTGATGATGGTGCTTGTGTAACGTCAATTGCGCTTATAGTGTGTATTGAGAACTATCGTAGCAATGTAATAAGCAGTGCATATCTTCTGCTGTCACTCGATCGGTACGCTTTTGTGAAATTTCGCTCGATCCCGTACGAATACTTCAACGAACGACGTGTATCAGCGACACACATCAGCACACCGTGGTGTGTGTTTTTCTTCGTGAAAACAGACGGCTGTGCTTGTGACCAACGCGACTACCAACGTTGCGTCGCACCCTGAGCAACCATGCCGTCTCCACGGCGCTGTCGACGTTCCTCTTTAGGCCACGTTAAGCATTCACACACTCATGCGCTTCGCACAAAGGCCTTGATCCTACTCGCAACACTTGGTCAAAAGCCAAACAATTCGTCATAACCAATTTCCTCGCTGACTGCTTCGCATGACACCAACTCCCACACTGTGTAGTATCTGCAGGATTGTTTATATCCGTTACAGTTTTTAATTGCCGGCCTGGGCCACATATCCTGGTTTTTGGCCTCGAGGGCCACCACTGGAAAGACCGGCACGGTTGTCGTTGTGACGTAGTAAACGACATCACATGACGCCTTCGCCGCCGCCAGCGAAGCGAGCTGGCATTCTTCACCAAGCCGGTTACTTTTCCTCTTGCTTTTGCGCATGGGAAACTGCTGGCGCCATAGCACTTGACATATTCGACCGAGCTAGGTGTAAGTTTCGCGAGACGAAGCGTCTTGGCTGAAAAAGCTGAGAATGGGGAAGCATTTCGTGAAGTCAATTTTGTGCACGGCGTTGGAGCTAAAGTTTTAGTTCAGTGGGTACGGCATGAACTTTTTCGGACTGTAGGCATTCGAATTTACGACGCGTATTTGCGGCTATAAAGGAAACGTGTCTTGTCTACGGAGCAGCGCCATCGCAAAAAATAACAGGCTGCTTTGATTCAGTCAAGATACTGTGCGCAGATACATGCACGCACATGGCGGAACCGTATGCATGAATTTAAGGTGTAATTTATGATAAATAACCTTGTGATGAATCATTGTTCCACGATAATATTGCAAAAGTGCTAAACAGGGAGTCCATTCTACATGTCCATTTCTTTATGAACGGACATGCAGGTTGAATTAGCAATATCAAGACCTCACATATACTGCCCGCTTAGCCACGCGCTCAATAATGGGGCGAAGAGATGGGAAGTTATGCCGTGAACCACGTATGCAGCTGTCAACGCGAATCGAAATGTCACCTATCACCCGTGCACCTTCCGCGCAAGTGCGCGAGATGTAGCGCCTATTCGCGCTTGAATAAGTAACTTTACGCGCGATGTCTAAGGGGGTATTTCGAGTGATAGCTAACTAAATTTCCCGAGCACCTTTTACGCGAGCGGCCTCGTCACTTTCGGCGTGCATAGCACCACGGGCACACGTTTCCGACAAGCGTGGACGATGCGGCGATGCCTCTTGTTCGCTCGCAAAATACTTTGCCGACCTGTAGAACAGGTTCTTTTGCAGCTAGGATACACAGAGGCAAGCCTTGCAACACGAAAAAACCGTGTCTGAACAAGCTGCGACAATGTAGGCGTCGTACACTGCGCGGCCGGTATCACGTGATGTCGTTTTATACGTCACGGAGAGGTTCCGGCAGATGGCGCCACGGTATGTCCTCGAGGCCATTACTGCGTAACCTGTTACGGGCTCGTTACAGTGACCGAAATTGGTGGCGATGGTGACCACCAACGCCACCCTTGTCCATAACGCCAATAAGCTTCAATGGGGAAGAAAAAGCTCCATTCCTGCGCTGATTTGAACCCACTGTGCAGAATAGTGACACTGCAACGTTGACTGACTCTCACCACTTGGTTGGGCATCCTACGCTCTCAGCCACGGCTCTGACATAGTAAAGGATGTTCTGGCATTCACTCGCGGCTCTTACCACAAGTCTGGGCACTTTGTTCCCAGCCACGATTCTGATTCCACGACTCTGACTTGTAAGAGCGGTGTTTCAGGACATTTATATGTCTATATCCACCAAATGTCGTTTCATCTACGAGGACGAGGAAAAAGATGATGACCACGAAGATCAGAAAGAAGACGACGGCTACGTAGAAGAAGAAGATGGTGAAGGAGTCGGCTAATAACAAGACGATTACGACGAACAGGGAGACGTCGCCTAATGAGAAGCTGGGAAGGTGACGACAACAAGGTAACAAAGGAAAACGATTACGACGAAAAAGAAGAGGAATCAGAAGAAGCAGAGAATGTAAGAGGGGGAAGGGGGGTGGGGGCAGATTGAATAGAGTATAGATTGAAAGTATAGTGGTTATGGTGTGCGGTATTGTGGTTATGGTCCGGGCGGCGGCGGGGATCGGTCCCACGTTCCTTGACGAACCACAGTTATCATCATGACTTCACTTACGCTGGCACTGTGTCAGCATAGGTCTGGGAGCCGTTATTACGGTTTTTCGCCTTGTCACGATCACTATCGTGTTTAATTTATAGCCTATGACAACCGTATTTCTATGTTTATATCCCTCTAGAATGCCTATCGGTATATAATGATAAAGGGGCTCATAAATACGTTAATGAGTCATAGCTATCAATTTCTTGCACATAACTTTTCATATTTGGCACCACTTCTCCACAATCACCTCAAAATGAGGCAAGCATTTGCTCTAAACCTTGAGGTAAATGAAAATATTGCGTATGTATCAATCCGTCTCGCTCCTTTCCTTATATTTGCGGCAGCCACTTTTATATGTCTCTCACATCTGCGCGTTCTTTTTTATATAGCGACAAAGAACAGCCGGCTTGGTTACTTCCTTATTATTTGCGCCCGTATAATCACAACTGGTTTGGGGACGTAAAACCCCATTATTCAATCAATAAACTAATCAATCAATTTGCGCTCGTAGTTGTGTTCTATTGTTGCGTGCAACCTGAGCAGCAGTGTGTGTAAGTGTTCGCCGAAGCGTCTCTTACACGAAAAAGGGTTTAAAAGATCCGCGATACCCCGTCAAAACGAACACTCTAGCGCGCTTTATCAAAGCGATAATGCACTGGCCTGCCAACTCGAGCAACTCAGCAAGCCCTGGTTTCTCGCGCATCACGCTTCGTCATGGTGCCCATGGCACGCTTCGCAACCATGCCATTTCTCTCTTTTTCTGGCGAGCTGCAGGCCGACGTGATAGCGCCGGAATGATAAAACCCTCTCCAACGCTTTATCGGGAGCGTCTGTGCCACTCCACAGTAACGCGTTGCTGCTCGTATAAAACACAACAGCCCCTGATATCTCCCTAGAAACTCGGCCAAGCTCAATAAAAAAAAAGGGGGAGGGGGGGGGAGGGGCTACGACGATGGGACTAATATTGCCAATGTCTTGGCCATACTGGCGAATACTTCGGTTGATATCCATTTACTCATAAGGATGAAGTTCATCTAGAGTAGCAACGACTCGCGCAATGCGCAAGGCCCTTGCCCCGCCACGGTGGTCTAGTGGCTAAGGTACTCGGCTGCTGATCCGAGGGTCGCGGGATCGAATCCCGGCCGCGGCGGCTGCATTTCGATGGAGGCGAAATGTTGAGGCCCGTGTGCTGTGCGATGTCAGTGCACGTTAAAGAACCCCAGGTGGTCGAAATTTCCGGAGACCTCCACTACGGCGTCTCTCATAATCAGAACTGGTTTTGGGACGTTAAACCCCACAAATCAATCAATCAATGCGCAAGGCTCTCATATTAACTTATTTATGCATCCCAAGCGAAGAATTATACCCAAGTGTTTACATTTCGCTCTTGGTCGCCGCAGTAGCAACAGTGTGCACGGGGACTACAATGCAGCACCGAGCTATGCGAGTTCGATCGTTGCCGCGGTCGTCGCAATTTTGGTGTTCTGCGCTACATCAGTCTATGTTAAAGAATCCCAGGTGGTCAAATTTCCTATCCCTCCACCGCCACCTGCCTCATTACCATATTGTAGCTTGGGCGCTCAGAACTCTAGGAATTCATGTGATATGTAGTTCGCTGCATATTTACTTTTGCTGTGTTTCCAAAATGCAGTGCAAAACGCAATACGCAGAGGAGTGCGCGCTGAGCGTGCGACAAGAAAGCTCTCAAAAGGAATCGCAAGGTGCTCCTGTCGTCGGCCACGACCTTGCGCGTCAGCCGAATCATGGCACGTCTGCTTTCTCGCAGCACTGGCAGATAATACCTTGTCGCTTTTTCATAGTAGCCATGTAATTGCTAAGTAACAGGGAGTTGTCTTTTTTTAATTCTCAAGGTTACGTCACGCATAACGTAAGTTTAAACAAAACTCAAAATTGCTTGTTTAAATACGTGAAAGACTAAGCTTTTTCGCTGCAACCATTAAACGTGATGATGTAGTAACCTGGAAACAATTTTACGTGGTGTTTTATATTACATTCACACTTAGACATGCGAGCTCACGGCTCTGTGCGAGTACCTAGCAGGCGGTATAATTAATTTTGATAGATAATTTAATCAGTGCTACAAGACTACAAAACATTTTTCTACAATGCTGCCAGTCGAAGCGCTGTTAACCCTGTCGTCGTACCTGTGTGCTTTTTTAATCAGCTTGGCCATAGATAGCTTGACACAATTACGATAGATTTAATTTTTCTGGATGAAAGTCACCGCACGTAGTAAAGACAAATTTCTAAACCGAATAAATACAGCAGTCCGGCTGCCTTCGAATCTCGTAACAGGATGCATACGCAGCTCGTGAAAAGCGCAAGTATGCCTGTAGTCATTCTATGTTGAGTGGATATTTTACGTGCGATACTCTACAGTGGCCCACAAACGAGTGTCACTGCTGGCTGCGCGATTGTTTGCATGATCCCCACTGTTCTACTAGAGCCGCTCATTGATAATTTAAGGAAACTGTATATAGATGGAATGTTAACTAGAAATATCCAATAAATCAACTAAACCTTTTTTGTTCTTTCGAGATGTCCTAATTTTACGTCATGGCATCTCTTACGAAAGGTCTGTGATTCTAAAGACGAGCATTGCCTAATTGCCAAGTAGGGTAGCAAAAGGTAATAGTGCACTATCAGACACGATGCAGCGACTCGTAGTACGCCTTCGTGCGATAGTGAAAATTATTTGAAAACGTTAGGCGAAATAAAGTACTTTCCTTTAAAGGACACTGATATCCTCGGCTGAAAGTTGATGGTGGCTCCTTTGCTGTTCCTAGAGACGCGTATTGCAAAAATCAAGCTCTAATGAAGTCATGGCGAATCTTGA
>JABSTT010000131.1:0-80001 GCA_013339685.2 Hyalomma asiaticum
TCAATACTTTCATTAAGGTTGCAGTTTGGGCATGTTGGTGTGCCATCACTGAAAAACCGTTGGCGCTAAACAGACACGGACGCCGCAAAATTAGAGCAATTTTATATCGGAACAATCGCGATCTTCCCATAATTTTGTGCAACACGAAGTGCACGTCCCTAGAGATATGTTTACACATGTGTACTGGCACTGCACATGACGAGGAGCGGGATGGTTGACTGATGCACCTGTCTCCTAATTTAGCGATACTGTGTGCTTCCACGATCAACCGCGCGTCGATTCAATTTTGCGTCTGGAAATTATCAAGCGCTGGGTAAACACAGGATTGCATCCGCAGTCTCTGTCGTGGACAGCTAACCAACAGCATGTGTTTTTCTTTTAACATTGTGCTCGTGCTCACGAAGCCTGACAGTAATAGATTGACTCGTTTGTACCACGTAAATGTTCCCACACGACAATGGTATCCACTAGACTGTGGGTTCACAATATGCTACGTAATAGGTGTAATTGCCGCTTCTTACATATTTTCTTCTTCCTGAACTTGGTCGTCGCTTCGTTTAAGTTTGCCACTTCATCGACAGAGAGAACAGAACTTTCATGTCCCCACGTTGGGCTATCTTTTTTCTTATTGAATGACAGGGCATGCATGTAACGGCTCACCGCAGTCTTCCCTGTTTCACTATAGGTTGTCCACACGAAATTCTGGCGGCCTTTACCGTTTCTCTAAACTGTACCGCTCCAAAAATGAACATGCCTCTTGAGTAACCGGCATCCGAGAGACGCGCGAACCGCTGATTCTGGTGTTCATCAAGGGATACCAAGATTTCTGCAAGAAATTCCTGAAGTCGAGATTTGTGATCACCCTGTAAACTAGCTTAGAATGCGCTCAATTAAATGGAACGATAGGTTTGTTAGCTCGTGGCTGTTAGCTCCAGCACAAAAAATACGTAAAAAGAACTTTATGTTTAAAAAACGAATATTTGCATCCACGGGTATATCGTGGGTAATTTGTAGGGGTCTTAAACATTTTTTCCTCGATGGACATAACTAATTGTCAGGAAAGCTGTTATCCAATTAAATACTAAATATTGTGGTTTGCATATGGCATCTGGATATGCGCGAAAATACAGAGAATCTGAATAGGGCTTAAGTGGCATGGGCTCTTCACGGCGAGATATGCGAATATCGGACAGGCTCATTTTGAGACCAAATTCGCTTCCTTGCGGTTAAGCAAGATGCTCACTCTTTTTTATATTTGCCAACGCTACAAACGGACGCGAAATACACGAAGATAAACCATTTCATATCTTATCAGTTTTTGTAGCTTCAACGGCAATGCATGCTATAGTGTAAATGTGGGACAGGAAAAGAGAGACAGTTGATAGGAAGCCCCCAAAGATCAAATCACAAACATTTCACTAGTGGTCGACTAGAAAAATTAAACGACACCGTCGTATCAAGATTGAATCAGAATGAATCTCTCGAGAAGGCAAGCGTGGCAGGAGACGCACAAAGTTAGGTTGACAGATGAGAGCAAGTAGTCTGAAGGGGATACGATGGCCGCAGCTAGCTCAGGACTGGGATAACTGGAGATACTGTGAGAGAGGCCTTCGCCCTGCTGTGGGCGCAGACAGGCCGGTGGTAATGATGATGATGGTGATGGTGGTGGTAACGCACACAACCCGTGCCTTTAGCATATTCGCGTCCCTTAAAAATGCTGCCGCCGTGGCCGGGAACGTGAGAAAATATGCCATGATGTGGGTAGAGTGACTTCTAAGGTAGCATACAGGTTATCTCTGAAAGAGTGCATAAAAGCCCTTCTCTTCGCGTCGTTCCCTAGAGACAATCATAAACTATACTACCAGGTCGTCGAACCGAAAAAACACTGGTTCGGGTTCGGGCTCACGTTCAACGCGTACCATTTTAGGGGCGAAGCTCCTTAAGGCGTGGGTCGTGCGTCCCCGATGTATGTAGTAGGTAGCCACCTCTCGTTTAGTTCTTGGAATGTCCGCTAGATGGCGGTACTTGTATATGAGCGCTGGAGGTGCCGCTGCTCTCCGATTAGCTGCTGCGCGGGGCTGCGCCGGGAGCGCTCCTCTCATTTTCCTGGATCGTCGCCGTACGCGTCGGATCGCGCTTCATGGACCATGGACGAAGCGAAAAAATTCCGAACGTTGTGTCCGAAGCGCGGAATCGAACCAGGGACCTCTCGCTTCCGAACGCGCGGCGCTAGCCACTACGCCACGAAGCGCACATGGACACATGCACCACGATGACAGTAAACGCCCAATATTAACGAAAGACTGCGCGTTTTTAACGCGTTTGTGCTAGCGCGTTACGACCCGTGTAAGAAGCTGGTGTAAGACGCTGAGGCCTCTCCGCCTTTTACTCTCTCAGCAGTCATGTGATGGCGTCGGCAAACGCGGTGCGCGTTCCGGCCTGTGTAAGGGGCTGCGTGAGACGGCTTTACACGATGATCGACTGGGCGAATCGCACGGAAGATTCACGGTTTACCGATGATTCCCTCCGGAGCTTCGCCCACTCATCATCATTCACCCCGTGGATATGCTGCGATTTTTTTCTCCGGTTCAGTTCCGGTTCGGAGAAATAAAGGTTTGAACCGGTTCGCGAACTGGTTCGCAACAATGAAGCTGTTCACGAACCGGTTAGCCACAGTACACTTCGTATTTAACTTAGACAGCGCTGTTTAGGCTAGCCTGAAACACTCCAAGCAGCACGGCTCAAGTCCCGGCATACGGAAGTTCACCAGGACTCGTTCGCGCAAAAATAGAAAAACGAAAGAAAAAAGGTATGTTGCACTGAAGTTGTCCTTCATTAATAATTTGCGGGCATTATCCTATAAGACTTGAAATTTAAGACAGCCGGTCAATGGCAAGAACTACTGATCTACGTGAAGCTTTTAAAACCTGGCCGTACCGAACTAGCATTTTGCACCTTTGCATTTATTTACAACTTCATTTCCGATCCTGTGCTGCAGCGCACGCATGGTAGGTATGGAAGTTTTTTTGTAACTCAGGAAGGGCCCGTTAGCACTTCGGAAAAAGCTAGCGATGATTTCACGTAAATCAGCCTGACTTAGCGAAAATAGCCTGTGAGAAACATTGTGAGAAACACGTATAAATTATTGGGCACTGCGTTACACATGCATCCCTGAGCTCCCTCTTGCACGTCTTTCTTTCTATTGCTAGTTATAAAGGAATAGGGCAAAGCAGTGCAAATTTATATGAATGTTCGAAGGGCTATATCGTGAGCCGTGTCAGATACGAGCGCTCTAAAAAATAATAGTTCGATATCAAGTAAAGCTAAATCAAACGAAATGTTTTGTAGACTTTGCTGGCCACAGAACAAACGCCCTCCGTAATTTGATACATGTGCACCAAAACACTATCGCATCCGCAGATTCGCGTTGAAATTAGTGATAAAAATGGGCAGTTATACGTAATAATTACGTTTACTGTGGTGTACATCTCGTCAAGCACACTCGAAATTATGAGTGAATAAAACATGCAGAGAATAGCGACAGGATAATTAGCTTTGTCTAAATTGAAACATAGAATTCGTCAGTTGCATAAAAGGGGAGACTTGCTTCTCATAAGTTCTTTAAAGGCTGCGCTCAAATATCGCGAAATTGCACAGCAAATGCAGCACATATCTAAGACTGTCAGTTGGCCTTGTTCGTTACATATACATTCAGCGCTTGCCGCTGTAAACATCGCAATTTGCACTGACTATATTTTCGCAAGTTCATAAGAAAATAATTCTTAGCTATGCAGAAATTTCAATTCTTGGTTAAAAAATGTATGTATTCGTGATGCACTCCAGTGCGGCGAATTCCCTTAACTTTCAATTCCGAAGGATAAGGACAAATAGTTGTTAATCGCTTAAGCAAAGAACGCTGTTTTCTGCAGCCCTTGTATACATCGCGGGTGAGAGTCATGTGAGAAAGAGAATGGAAGAGTATAAAGGCGAGGCATGCCGTACTGGGTCCTCTGAAAGTTTTGACTCCCTGGGGTTATCTATTCTGCACTGGCATTGCAAGGCGCATGGCCCTTAGCATTTCACGTCCATCGAAATGCGATCGCGCGGCCGGGCTTGCGTTCACTTCTTTCGGGTCCGCACTCAAGCGTTACTAGACGAGCGCAGAGGAAAACCAAGGGACAACCGTAAGAAGAAAACGAGTCAAATAACTAAAGCGATAAAGGCCAATAGAAATGAAAAAAGGGGGGACACCACCCAAATTATAGTCATCAAAAGTAAAAAACTGTTTACTCGAAAGATGACAAAAACCCGACGTTTCGGGTCGCACTCCGACCCTTCTTCAGGGGTGACTAAAGGGCACCAGACAGCAGCAGTGCTTATAAGGCCTTCTTTTTCTTGTTTCTTTCTTTTTTTTATTCTTTCTTCCTTCCTTTCTCACTTTCTCTTTTTCCGGTTCTTCAAACCGAGAGGGGTCATGCTAGTGTTGAACCAGGTGCCGGAGTCCGCTAAAGTAGACACTCGGCATGGCACCTGCAGACCGGTTCACGTTACCAGGTGTCGCCTGAATGTGCCATGATTCCACAAACAGCCGCCTGTGAAAACTGGTTTCCAAGTCGAGGACGCGGGAGTTGTCAAAGGCGATGCGGTGGTCGTGCACCTCGCTGTGCTCAGCTAATGCACTTATTTGTCTAACGAGCTTGCGTTCCTGTGCTGTCGTAGCCTCTCTGGAAAGTTCTTCGTCTCACCCACGTACGATGCACCACAATCTGAACAAGGAATGGAGTAAACCACACCTTAAGCTCTCTCCCTCGGCAGCCTGTCCTTTGGGCGCGGAAAGAAACGGCCAAGCGTGGAAATTGGCTCGTGTGCTACTCTTATTCCCTGCTCCGACAGCACACGTGAGAGCGCTTCGCTGGTACCCTGAACGTAGGGAATACACACACGTATGGGCTTGGAATGCGGCGGGTCAGTGTCCTTTCGAAGGGGTCGGCGGGGATTAATCTGGCGACGAGCAACCTTTCCAACGAGGGCTTTCGAGTAGCCGTTCTTTAGAAGGTCGCTTCTGACCACCTGTTCTTCTATCCGCTTATTCTCCGAAGAACAAACCCTCCGTGCACGGGTCAGCAGAGCCGAAACCACCGCCGCTTTATGGTGGAAAGGGTGGTTTGAACTAGAGACGCTAGTTCAAACCACCCTTTCCACCATAAAGCGGCGGTGGTTTCGGCTCTGCTGACCCGTGCACGGAGGGTTTGTTCTTCGGAGAATAAGCGGATAGAAGAACAGGTGGTCAGAAGCGACCTTCTAAAGAACGGCTACTCGAAAGCCCTCGTTGGAAAGGTTGCTCGTCGCCAGATTAATCCCCGCCGACCCCTTCGAAAGGACACTGACCCGCCGCATTCCAAGCCCATACGTGTGTGTATTCCCTACGTTCAGGGTACCAGCGAAGCGCTCTCACGTGTGCTGTCGGAGCAGGGAATAAGAGTAGCACACGAGCCAATTTCCACGCTTGGCCGTTTCTTTCCGCGCCCAAAGGACAGGCTGCCGAGGGAGAGAGCTTAAGGTGTGATTTACTCCATTCCTTGTTCAGATTGTGGTGCATCGTACGTGGGTGAGACGAAGAACTTTCCAGAGAGGCTACGACAGCACAGGAACGCAAGCTCGTTAGACAAATGAGTGCATTAGCTGAGCACAGCGAGGTGCACGACCACCGCATCGCCTTTGACAACTCCCGCGTCCTCGACTTGGAAACCAGTTTTCACAGGCGGCTGTTTGTGGAATCATGGCACATTCAGGCGACACCTGGTAACGTGAACCGGTCTGCAGGTGCCATGCCGAGTGTCTACTTTAGCGGACTCCGGCACCTGGTTCATCACTAGCATGACCCCCCTCTGTTTGAAGAACCGGAAAAAGAGAAAGGAAAGAAGAGAGGAAAAAATAAAAAAAGAAACAAGGAAAAGAAGGCCTTATGAGCACTACTGCTCTCTGGTGCCCTCCAGTCACCCTTGAAGAAGGGTCCGAGTGGGACCCGAAACGTCGGGTTTTTATCATCTTTCGAGTAAAAAGTTTTTTTTTTACTTTTGATGATTATAATTTGGTTGGTGTCCCCCCTTTTTTTCATCTTTAGTTTCGTCCCAACCAGACAGATCTCTGTGAAATGTTCACCTTTAGGCCAATAGAGAGAAAGGCTGGAATCGGTCGCAGCGACGAGGCGCTACTGGCAGATCACGGCACCGTAGCCATTTGGACCGCTTTGTTCCGAACCGATAACCGATATCTTTCTTTTTTCGGTTCAGGTTCGGCTGGGGTTCAAGCCCGTTCCGAGAATATCAGTTCGGGTTCAGGTTGAGTTCCGAACAAAATTTCGGTGCGGGTACGGTCTTCGGTTCGGTTTGGGGTACGGTTCTACACTCTGCGTACTACCACGTTCTGCGCCATAACGGTTCGGTTGCCACTGTGATTGGTTACCCAAAGTACGCAAACACGATGCGCCACTCAGACCTGTCGTGGACTTCACACGCTCCCACTCACTGTTCATGCTTTCCTGTGACTTGCATGACATCCTCTGGATGGTGGTTGGAAAAACGCTAGCGCAAGTTCTCGACCCGGCATTCTTTGTGGAACTCATGAAAGGCATCTATGATAACCACATAATGGTCTCGTTTGGCGTCAAATCAATGTTCTTGTTGGTTCTAGTGGAATTAGCTGCGCATTATTGCAAGCACGTCCTCGAAAACAATGTGGCTTTGCTGTCGAGGACCTCCTTTTAAGCAGATGACCCATTCCGCCTTCCAAGATACTGCTTGAGCATCATATACGTTACATTCAACCACGAAATTTACAAGCAAGCTCTCGGCACAGTCATAGAAGCTTCTATGTCAGCAAGCTGTTTTAACCGTCAAATGTATACAGCCCAAGACTTTGACGACCTTCGGGTGTCCGCCGAACCTAGAGCTCTTCGTGCGCTATGTGTATGGCTGTTTGTTGCTGAATACCGACTCAGAATATTCCATGGGCCACAAGCGCGCCGTGGCCACATCCATGCTTAATCGTGCCTTTCGTTTACATTCAGTGAAGAAACTCGGAAAAAGGAAGCGCCGCGACGCTGGAGGGGTCTGGAGAGCAACGGGTGCCCCCGCAAATTTTGCGAAAAGCTGTACGTCCCTCAGTCCTGGTCAGTAATCAAGAAGTTCCCCCTAGAAAAGTAAAAGAGAGTGCTTATTCCGTACGCGCCTGGAACAAGCGAAATGCTCGAAAGTGTCTTCAAGAACTACAGTATTCAAATTACGCATGTACTTCGAAAGGTTCCCTTCCGCACGAAAGGTGCTTGGGACCGTAAACGTTTCCCGGCCATTGTTAATAGGGACATTTAGCGTGTCCGGTAAACCGGTATACGCAAAAGGTGTAGCGGATACCGGATAGCGTGTAGCGTTGTTTTTCGCAGTGAAGTGGCGCCAGCTATGGGAGATAAACAGAACAAGCTAACCCGCGTTATATGTCCTCCGAGATTCTGGAAGCCACTCGCTAAGCCTACAGCTTCGATAATTTCAGTCTGGCTCTCAGAAACGGCGTTGAATCATCACGGATACTTTACTGTCGAAGCTGCATGATACAAAGCTAAGGAAAATACAACCGTCAGTTAGTTACTTAAAAGTTACAGAGCGCGCAACGACCACTTGAAAGATTCGAAGCGGAGGGCGGTCAGTCGGCCATGTTTGCCAATGCGCTGTTTACGCCCGGTAGCGTAATGCCTTAACATATCCGGAGCAATGCACAGGACGCGTTCTGCGCCGCCATTGGCCGCACGCGAAGGCCGCCGTCGTGGGAGCCGCCGCTACGCATTTCCGGTAAACACAACTGCTCCGAAGGAGCCGCAATCGCGTTGGTCTCAGCGGCGGGCGCGCTAGCGCCCGTCGCTGACGCGCGCGCGTGGCTCTGGCAGTAGTGACACGAGCAAAATAGTGAGAGCGCCGAAGGCGCACCGCGAAGCGGCAGCGTATGTCAACGGGCCCTCCAGTGACACGGGCGGAACCACGGACACGCTTAAAATAGCTATAACAGGAAATGCGCCGGCAGCGATAAAATGGCGGCAGCCTTCCCTCCCCGTGCAGGCTACTCTCTGCCGGCTGCCGCCGCATGTGCGAGTGTAAACAAACATTTACCGGAAATGCGTAGGCGGGCTCACGTGGCCTCGCGTGCGGCCAATAGCGGCGCAGAACGCGTCCTGTGCATTGCTCCGGATATGTTAAGGAAATACGCCGCCCGGTATTCCGCTCTACGCAAAGCGCTTGCGTGTAGCGGTTTACCGGACACGCTAAATGTCCCTAATAAGACAGCGTGCGGGAACACTGCAGCGTAATACAGTGGCGAATCAGTGAACGTCTTGATGCCGGAATAACCTGACCAGTCGGTATGCAGCTTCATATGCTATGGCCGAACACGCCGTTGACAGGAGCTGCATACACTTGTCTGGAACTTAGCGGAAATCTTCACCACGCAAAATCGACTACCCTCTCGTCTACCGCAAGTATGGCAGGACATTCAGACTGCTAATAAACATTAAATAAGACGTGCATCAGTATGTCGGAAGTTAGACTGTGCAAGATCGTTGCTCAATATAACCACGTTTTAAACAATGGCTCGTTCTACTTTCACTTCAATGTGAAGAAATGCGTACAGGCTGTAAAGCATCCTATTAGGTAGCTTTATTTTGCTTATGGTTAAGCAGAGTGCACGCTTTATTCTATGATCGCTCCTCCCCAGACGAAATTCGGTCGAGCTATCGACTATTTACTGGTTGATTTCTGGGTTTCTTCGTCCCAAAACCACGCTATAATTAGAGAGACGCCATAATGGAGGGTTCCGAAAGAGCAATCGACTATATTACCATAGCAGCCTGTAAGTACACAAATGGAGAGCACCGTAAAGGCCAGAGAATCTCACTCAGCCATAATTCTGCACCTTCACGCAATGGCGCAGAATGATGCACTTGCAAACAGAGGCCAACAGACATTGGGTATGTCAAACTTACGTATGGATATTCTAGAAGCTCCGACCGTCACCAGCAGATTATTTTGCATTGTATTCTTTAAATGATGTTTGTTGTTTTGTGGGGTTTTACGTCCCAAAACCAGTTCTGATTATGAGAGACGCCGTAGTGGAGGTCTCCGGAAATTTCGACTACCTGGGGTTCTTTAACGTGCACTGACATCGCACAGCACACGGGCCTCAACATTTCGCCTCCATCGAAATGCAGCCGCCGCGGCCGGGATTCGATCCCGCGACCCTCGGATCAGCAGCCGAGTACCTTAGCCACTAGACCACCGTGGCGGGTCTATTCTTTAAATGATCCTGCTCATATTTAGTAAACTGCAGCCACGAAAGGATGCTCTTGCTTGCCTTGTGAAATCCACGGAAGCCGACGACAACGCGATCGGACCAAATGTATTGGAGAGCCAGTGAACGAGAGGAAGCACAGCTAGCCCTGTGAAGATGCCGCTATCTTGAAGCACAGCCAAGACTATCGCGTAAAACCGTCAACTGGAACCGAACTGCTGACTCACAGTCGAGCGGCCGCTCGGCGGCTCATCGTACGCATTGCGGTTACCAATCGACGATACCGGTTCGCGCTCGATGACGAATGCCGTTGTCGAGCTCTTCCTTATATATATATATATATATATATATATATATATATATATATATATATATATATATATATATATATATACCTCCCTCCTGCCATCGTCGACATAACATGCCCATCATTATTTGCACAACAAGTAATCGACCATCTTCAACCCAATAGCCTCTGAGTATATCTTTGTCTTCAATATTTCTGTATATTTCTGTATATTTTTGAGTACATTTTTCTCTTTAATAATGTTTACGTGTTGTACTGAATTGTAAAGAAGAAATGTACTGAATTGTAACCCATGTAAAGATTACTTTATTGTTATGGGAACATATGAATCCCACCCCTTATGTAATACCCCCACTGGGGGTCTTTAAGGAAAGTAAACTGACTGACTGACTGACTCATATATATATATATATATATATATATATATATATATATATATATATATATATATATATATATATTGTGTTCTTGTCGGCTAGACTGCTTACGTCACAGCGAAAAATTCAAATCTTAAAGGTCTTTACGACACGTGCTGTGAAAACTATGAACTAGAAGCGATGCCCGGGAAAGCTAGGTATGCATGTAACCGCCCGTATTAGAAAATATTTCGTTTTAAATTCTGCTGCTGTCTTAATTTCCTTAGAAATTGCTGGGGCCGAGGCTTGGGCTAGTTGTTTCATGGCTACAAAGACGGAACACGCAGTGCTGAGTTTTTGAAAAGACAAAAAGGAAGACTAGATGCCGTCTCGTCTTCCTTCGTGTCTTGTAAAAAAATTCAACACTGTCCATTCCTTCCTTGAGAAGCTACACGTTACCAACCACGCATCTTGCATTTCCCTTTAGTCCCGACGGCACTATCCCAAGTTGTCCAATGTGTGGATCTGACTGATCCTGTTAGGCTGGGTTCAAATCTGCACAGGCATAGAGTTTCTCATTGTAAGCGATAGCCATTGATGACACAGGTAGAGGCAGCGGACAGCATTGCCACCAAGTTCTGCCACTGTAATGAGCCCATAACGGCTTGCGCAGTAAATAATCTGGCGGCATAACATAGGGTTAGAGGATCAATGATCAGCAACATGCAGCACTTCATGGTTGAGAGATCACTTCCGCTACATTCTGCTGTGTTGCAGCTGGAACGTGTCAGCCATGCTTGGATAAGAATGTTGAAGCCTCTTTTAAGGTTCAGAACGCCTGTGATCAAGTAAAATATCATGAATCATTGTATGCTGTGAATAATGACCTTTAATTTCCTGTTTCAGGAAAACCAGCCAGAATAAGGTTTGTGAGTATCATTGCAATGCAGGATATTCTCTGCCCAACACTTCTTAAAAATATTGCGGGTGTGTCCTGTGAAGTGTTTAGGAGGCATGGTGAACCTTCATCTAGAGTCTTCGCGTGGAGATCTCCACAAGAATATTCAACTATGGGACTTGAAAAAGGTCTTTGCAAATTGTGCCATCTCTGAAAGGAAAAAGCGTATATCTTCAATGAGTCATCCTCGTGTCAAGCTGATAATACATGCTGGAATGATGTGCATTGAGAGAACAAAACATGCGCAACTACAAACCACCATGCATGGTTAGCTTAAAACAAATACATACATGCTTGTGTGCAAAGGAGTAACATTTTGTCACAAGAAACACCAGACCACTACCTATGCTGACCTGACATTCGCCCGCGCTCTGATCCCTGCTCTGCGCATGCGCGAAAAATAATGAAAAGAGCAAAATTGACTCCTTAGGGATGTTTTCTCCTCAGAAGTTTGCTGTCACCTAGGTACTGACAAGGAGGACGTTTCTAGGTATATTGTCCCTAGGTTAATGGTACTGCTCGTCGGGGCTCGCAAGCACAGGTGAACACGCTCGCACGCTCGCTTTTTGTCGTGCTCTGCGCTGTCGTACCGGCGTGCGTTCATACCGGCGTGCGTCCCTTGGTTCGGCCGCCGCTCGGGGGCGATCGCTGGACATCGGCAGGGTGAGTAAACTCTTCGAAATATTATGACTCCGCGTCGTCTGACGTGGACGGCGTTGCGCTACAGCTATGGGAACGTGATTCTTACTTCTTTTTAATCGCGCAGGTTTCAATGCAGTTATGTATGTGGTGGGCCTGTCGAGTCGATCACTGGCTCCAGGGAGAAATACCTTGCTCATCGACCACTAATTAGGAGTTCAAAAAGAACGCTGTAGTAGCACTGAAGGCGAGCAGGAAGTCTTGAGGTGAGGCAAGACTGCGTAGAAGTCGTATATTTGGTGCTACGCATGATGCATTCACTCTGTTTATTGCATAACAACCCTACATGACATAGATTCTTGGTAGAAAATGCTTGTTCTGTGGCGTGGCGTCCAATGCCTTAACGCCAGCCTGAGTCGACAAGTGTGCGACACTTACGTGCGTAATTTTTCCTGTTGTTTAAATGATCTCCTTTGTATGCTCCCCTGCACTATATTTTGATGGCAACTTCAGTCATGCTTACTTGACAGAATTTAACCTCTTATATTTCTCCGTGGGGACTTTATCTGTTTACCTATTTTGTCATCGCATGGCTTGGCATTTTCTTGGTATACTTGTGTTTGACAGGCAGCTGTATAGAGTTACGAACAGACGTATTGCAGCCTCCGCATTATGTCCTGGCGTAATAGCAACCGTCAATATCTTAGATTGCAGTATTTTGTTGTGCGCAAAGATAAAAAGGATTAGTTTTTTTGTTATTGGTGTTTTTACGTACACGCCTTTGCCAGTAAACAACTGTTTAAGCTACATGCGTAACTCTATAGTGACAACCTCCTGCATGTAGTCACAGGAGACAAAAGAGTGCATTATGCACAAGGCTTTCCGAATGGCATTTAAATGATCCTGTCAACTTTTGGAACTCCTTGTGTATCATAAAGGGAGCATGGCAAGAAAGTGCCATGGTTGGGGAAACAAACAACAGCCATCGTCGAATTAGCCAGGTTTGTACTTGTTCATATTTATGTGAAAAAGAACAAGTCTGTCATCTGCTGCAGGTTAAAATTGGAACCAGTGTACTAACCCGTGTATCAACAACGTACACCTCCATAGATGGCTGTAGTTACGGGCCCTCTGCTGCTCTGCAGTGCGCTTTGGCCTCTAATTTTGCGGTGACACAGGCTGTATCACTTACCACCCTTTGCACCTTCGTGGCATCACCAGGGTACCGGCAGTGAGAGTATAGGTGGCCTATGCTCCCTTTTTCTTGGCGAAGTTGAGCAACTTTGACTGTATCTATCTATCTAGCCGCCTACATCTCTGTGCTCTCCTGTTCATTTTGTTCACCCCATGTAAACCAAAATTTGGATGGTAGGGTGCAAATCTATGATGAACATGAATGATTGATCGTTGCATCACTAACATGATATACTCGTCACGTACGTCAGTCACGATTAACGATACTGCAATCACGTGTGGCTCATATCCATAGCGTTCAGCCCATGTTATTCGGGTGTGTGCCACTGGTGTTTGAATTTTATACAGCCCATGTCTATCTCGTGCCAACTAAAATAGGCATGGGACTGAAATTTAGATATAACAGACACACATGCACTGGCTCTAATATGCAAAGGCAACCTACCAAGCGGGAGGCCGGTGCAGAACCAACACCCTGTGCTTGATGCAGGATAGCCATTGCTGCTTCTGTGCAGAAAACCTGATGCAACATTGCAACATCATCTGAAATTCTAGAATTCATGAAAACCCACTGCTTTGAATGACTGCATCTGTGAACAAATGAGAATTACCTAATGTGGTTTTGGGACATAAAACTCCAGAATATAATAACTGGTTTGACACGTTTTGTCATGGAAGATTGGAGAGCATGAAACCTATTTGTAATTGAACATTAATTTTGCATTCGATATAATCACATGCAGCTGGTATCAATTTCCAATGTGGCAGCATATTGTTGTGCAACTAACTGCCAGAGCATGGTCAAAGTCATATTGACAGGGTGATGGAGCAATGGTAGCTGTAAGAAGTCCCTTGAGGCGATCTGTTTCTAGAAAGTTCATTCAATGATTTACGGTTTTAAAATACTGACACCGAAATGTGGAAAAAAATTTTCTTTATTAACTATAGTGTGCTGAAGTCCTTCTCTGAACTCCCTTCTGTAATCTTTATCGGGCTTATTCAGTTAAGAATGTTGATGCATGTCCGCTAACCGTTTTGCTGAAAAATATATATGCTGTACAAGCTTCGCAACTGATTTTAGTTTTGCGGAAAAAAATTTTGCCTTCGCCAAAAATATTCAAAGGTCTCCCTTGAGCTGGAACTGCTCAGATTGTGCAAAAATGTAATTTCGGCAAGCTTCCAGGAAAAAAGACTACTGGAGCTGTTTGTGGGTGTCAAAATATTTTGGGACATACTGTGCACAGTATGTGTTGAAGCAATCTTATTACCTTGCAGCATTGGTATTTAAATAAATAAATTTGCAAACATGGCACATTGTTCAGTAATGCTCCTATGTTACTTTTCTTGCTAGCAGTTACAATTTTCATATTTTCCTTGAATGTTACCACATATCAGTTTAAAGAGTGTACAAAATATAAATGAAGATAGTAATGTGAAGTGCTGACCAAAAATGTTTAAGTAAGCATGTCTCTAAATACGAAAAATTATTGAAATATTAAAAAGGTCATTTTCGATTTTCTTTAAACTCTCCAAAATTGAAGCAAAGCACATGTCCTAACAGTCTTAGAGACAGGTTGCATTATTTTTGTGAGATCAGAGTTATAAAGCCAGCAATGTGGCCAAATTGTGTTAACACCCTAAGTTAGGAAGTGAAGGAGCATATAGCCATAGTGGCCAGAGTACTATTCTTAGGCCACAGTTTTGTTCATTTGTGGTCACGAAACGACAAAATAACTGCAGTACGAAAAAGTTTTCTGGGTTATGATGAGGCGACCTGGCGGTTTGGGCTACACACACTTTTAGGAGGACGTATTATGCAAGGACCCAGCAGTACTCGGAGGGATAGTCGCTGGGAGTGGCAGCTACACGTATACCATCACATCGGTCCACAGCACTTCTCACGCTCCACTGCATTATGATTAAGGCCCCTAACTTTATGTGATAGAAATTTTGAAATTCTGCAAATCCAGATTGATCAATCCGTAAAACTCCGTGGAAACACTGAACAGGCATAAGGTACATGCGACATTTTATTTAATAAACAGTTTTAGGCTCCAAACATACATGCATTATTTGAAACTTAATTAAAGGGGTCGTGAAACGTTTTCTGAACATTTTGGGTTAAGTGTGTATTCGGGATCCCGACCCTCCAATCAACAACATGCATTGCTTCGTTGCACCGTGTACATCGATTTGGAGCAATAAAAAATGCGGTTTCGGTTTCAATGTGCACGTTCCCCTCAGCTCTGCTGATGATGTCATGTTAGTAGCTGCCATACCCCCGTGATTGGTGCACCCTCGGAGGTCACGGGAAAACAAACCATGCTGCAGCTTTGCTTCCGCATGGCGGCACCGCACGGTTTCTAAGTACTATTTTCTTTATTTGTAGTTTTCAAGTAAATTGTTTTTTTTTAGAGCCAAGGCGAGTTCACTATGCCTTTGAACTTAAAAATATCTTACTGCAACATCGCGAAATAGTACCATGCCGGCCAGTAGTGTCGCGTAGTCGTTTCGGGAGCGCAAGAACGCTGGGGTATCAAACGAGCGCTACTAAATGCGCACTGAATATTTTGCCAAAATACTTTGGAATCGGCTTGCCGAATGCGTAGTGAAGCAGTGAAAACTAAACTGGGCATCTCCAAATTCTTTTCACGACCCCTTTGAGGGAGCTGTTGTGGCAGAGCACCAGATGATGCTTATGACACTTTTATGACACATCACCATAACAATTCAATGATCTCTCTGCGTCAACAGTTCATGTGCACTGATAGGTATTTAAGAGCACATGAATGTGTTGTGCTAGGATGCATTGTGGTGCTCATGCATAGTCCTGTTTATTTCCAAACATTAAATTCTGCTTAGATATCATTATTGGGAGGCTCAGCTTACCTTCATGCCACTCTATACAGACAAAATGATGCAAAACACAGTAGCTGCTGTACATTCAGTAAAATTTGCTCCTTCCAAGAGCTAATAACACATAAAAAGGGAATCAAGGACTAGCTTCTTTTGGTTCGAGGCAAAGTTACAGGGAATTGTAATCAGTATAATTGAATCGGAATATAGTAGTAGGATTTTTAATAGTAGCGGTAAAGCACGGCTATGTTTCCAAATTTATTATATTTAATCAATGTAAAAGTATCAATGTAAACTTCATTAATTACAAGTAATATGCTTATTTACCAATGAAGCATGTCTTCACGGCAGTGCAGATTTCCCTTAAAAAGACTGCCTCACGGCATACCCTTACTGCAGTGAAAATACCTTCACAGGCAATTTACGTGCTGAAAGATGTCTTGTTCATTTTAAAAGTGTCAAAATTTTGGCAATTTGTCTTGAAGTAAATTTGAATACTGTAATATTCGTTCAAATATTCACAGAATCCTAGTATTAACGATGTACTATTGAGAAAGTAATACTTGTCACAAAGCATCTGAATATGTGTCAAATACCCGAATATGCATTTTTCTAATCATTTGTGCTTTAAATAAGAAAAAAATATTTTATTCATACTCGAAGGTTTGGATAGTTGCTTTTATTTTACACGTGGAAGATAGCTGCGTCGACTCCTCCTTGCATGCCTGAAACCTGTGCCATTGTGCTCCTCTGTTATTTCCAAAAGTCAGGGTGTCGTTATTGTCTCGCATTTCCATGAAAAAAAACTTGAATTTCCAAGATTTCTAGCGGAATCGAGGGAAGCTAGAGCTCTTAACTATGATTGAGGATAACCTCAGAGGGAAGGCTTTTTTTTATTATTGCTTTTGCTGTTCTACTATTACTGAGCATGGAGTTTGACCTGATGTTTCTTGTATACAGGGCGTGAAAGCATTTCAGTAAGACAATTTCTCTGGTGCCATGATCTGGCACTGAATGTTTTTATTTTGTGCTGAAATATTTGGCTTTGAGGACGCCCTGTTGAGAAATATTTCTGCACTGTACCCTTTTGTTATGTACTGTCATCGGCTCACTTTACCCAGTGTAGCCGCTCAGTGCAGTCTCCATGTTCTAAAAGCTCACCCCCATTCTCGTCCAGACATGACCAGATACGACCACACCTCAAGGGTGTCTGTATATTTTATCCATTTGCACATTAAGTGCAGAGTTGCCAGGGGGATCACTTCTTGAATCTGTAGGCGGGAGAGATCCAGTGGGAGCAGTACCAGGAAGCGGCAGTGTTCACGTATGGTACAAATCGCAGGAATCAAACATGTCCCTTAGGTTGCAGAGTCACTCCTCTGAAATGCATGCATATTTCAGCCAATGCACCAGGCTCCTTTGTACTTGCATCCGCTCCAGACGGGCCAGCAGACGTTATTGCAGACCCTCCATCTCCACATTCCTCCGCCTGGCGTAGGACGGTTGTAATCGTTTCACCTTTGCAAGCATCCTCGGAGGGAATATGACTGCCGAGTGAACAAAGTTCAGCTCCTCAACAGGAGTTTGGTCAGGAACAAAATTATCATCATATGCACCTGACGACTCTACAGCAATCTTTTCTTGAAGTGGCTGAAGCAGTTTGAATACAAAACATTGTTTTCTCAGACGTAGAGCTTATTCTGCCCTCCACTTCATTAACAAGGTGATGCTCAGATCTATCGCACCCTGAATATTTCATCCACAGATGGTGTTCTCCTTATGACTGTTAGAATCATAACCTTTGACCTTTAAGACTTAGCCATCAACCTCATGGTAGTACTAGACATGCACGTGTACTCATTGAACAGTAGAGGACACCCACAGCTCCAACAGTTCTTTTTTTCCTGGAAGATCAGCAGCAGTACATTTTTGCACAATCTGCGTAAAGCTGTTCCGGCTCAAGGGAGACTTCTGAACGTTTTTGGTGAAGGCAAAACTTTCTTTCACAGAATTAAGATTGGTTTCATTGTTCTGGAAACTTGGACAGTAAAATATACCTTTTTCAGCAAAATTGAAAATGGTCAGCAGACATGCATTGACGTTCTTAATTGAACACGTATCAATGACACTCTAAGGTACAATGATATTGGTGTTAACTTGCAGAAGCCAGATGGCACTATGCAAACTAAACAAAGGGTTGCCTATTGGGCTACTTCGTATATTACTACCTCGAACATCTGTAACATTAGGTAAGATCAGTCTTTATCACTTTGTACATGCATATGAACAATCTAGCTGTAAACGATTTTAACAGAAGTACATGTCTGTTTGGAATAATCAACAATGTTGGAGCGACTTGAGGCAAAAGTTGAATTTATGAAGACCAAATGTATCAGTGCTAACTGTGGTTCTTTCACGTGGATTAACCCGTAGGCAAAAGTGGCATTGGCTACGCATGCTTCTGGTGACATCAAATCCTTGAGTGTGTAAAAATGTGAGCCACAAGTGCATTTTCTTTATAAAAGAACACTTGTCTCATTGAGTTACTAAACGTACTGTCTTGAGGGGTTGAGATATGCTAGGCAGCCTTATTCAATTGCTAATTCCCCATTTTCTTACCATGACTCGTGATACATGATATGCCCTGACCACTTGCAGACAGGAAAGGCAGTGCAGCACCTTACAATTCACTATACTTGCTCACCCCCATGGGTACATTCAGCAGGCATTCAGCCAAAAGGATTCATGCTGGAGCCAGAATGCGAGAGAGGCAATCACTTTCTATTACAGTTTTTATTTCATCCAACATAACTAAGATACGGAAAAAGCAGTCAGTTTGTAAAGACAATGTGAAAAAGGCAACAACGGGATGAAGTTGTGACATGTAACACGTAGATACGACAAACATATTGTTAAAAAGCATAATCTGGTTGGTTTCTAAATTAACAGCACCAATGTCGTGGAAGTAGGTTCTTATGACTGTTAGAATCATAACCCTTGACTTTTCATAACCTACCTTTAGAATCATAACCTTTGACCTTTAAGACTTAGCCATCAACCTCATGGTAGTACTAGACATGCACGTGTACTCATTGAACAGTAGAGGACACCCACAGCTCCAACAGTTCTTTTTTTCCTGGAAGATCAGCAGCATTACATTTTTGCACAATCTGCGTAAAGCTGTTCCGGCTCAAGGGAGACTTCTGAACGTTTTTGGTGAAGGCAAAACTTTCTTTCACAGAAGTAAGATTGGTTTCATTGTTCTGGAAACTTGGACAGTAAAATATACCTTTTTCAGCAAAATTGAAAACGGTCAGCAGACATGCATTGACGTTCTTAACTGAACACATATCAATGACACTCTAAGGTACAGTGATATTGGTGTTAACTTGCAGAAGCCAGATGGCACTATGCAAACTAAACAAAGGGTTGCCTGTTGGGCTACTTCGTATATCACTACCTCGAACATCTGTAACATTAGGTAAGATCAGTCTTCATCACTTTGCACATGCATATGAACAATCTAGCTTTAAATGATTTTAACAGAAGTACATGTCTGTTTGGAATAATCAACAATGTTGGAGCGACTTGAGGCAAAAGTTGAATTTATGAAGACCAAATGTATCAGTGCTAACTGTGGTTCTTTCACATGGATTAACCTGTAGGCAAAAGCAGCATTGGCTATGCATGCTTCTGGTGACATCAAATTCTTGAGTGTGTAAAAATGTGAGCCACAAGTGCATTTTCTTTATAAAAGAACACTTGTCTCATTGAGTTACTAAACGTACTGTCTTGAGGGGTTGAGATATGCTAGGCAGCCTTATTCAATTGCTAATTCCCCATTTTCTTACCATGACTCGTGATACATGATATGCCCTGACCACTTGCAGACAGGAAAGGCAGTGCAGCACCTTACAATTCACTATACTTGCTCACCCCCATGGGTACATTCAGCAGGCATTCAGCCAAAAGGATTCATGCTGGAGCCAGAATGCGAGAGAGGCAATCACTTTCTATTACAGTTTTTATTTCATCCAACATAACTAAGATACGGAAAAAGCAGTCAGTTTGTAAAGACAATGTGAAAAAGGCAACAACGGGATGAAGTTGTGACATGTAACACGTAGATACGACAAACATATTGTTAAAAAGCATAATCTGGTTGGTTTCTAAATTAACAGCACCAATGTCGTGGAAGTAGCATGTGCTTGGTCAAGGAGTAAAAACAAGGTTTGTCTCGAACTTCATCGTTCCATTTGTCTTGTTGCCAACGTATAGTGGAACTCGCAAGTCACTGCCATTTCAGTTATCTTAACATACAGAACATATTAAAATCATCAAACTGATACAGAAAAGTTAACAAGTTTAGGTCTGCATACTAAACATAAACATCTAATGTTTTTATACATCTGTTTAATAGCATTTCTTGTGAGCATACATAACAAAAGTTAGTTAAACATCACATTAGGTTATAATATTAAACATATAAATAGTATAATACAGCTCCTTGTAGTGACGTTTAAGCATCAAAATGAAAGCATTGTGCTGTTTTATTTGAACTGTTAGGTTATTCTACAATGATGTGCCAACACGAGAAAGTCGCTTTTTCCCATAGACATTTCTTTAACCAGTGGTTTTACGAAGTTATTGCAATGACGGCCTCTTGTTTGGAAATTGTGAAGGCATAAAGAGCGAGCAGTGAAGAGGGACTTTGCTTTAGTGACTTTTGCACCATTATTGTTTTATAATTTATGAGTTGTTGTAGGGGCATGATTTGGTACTGTTGAAAGAGTGGTTTAGTTGAAGCCGTGTAGTTTGTGTTTGATATAAAATGGATAGCATGTTTCTGCAGGACTATTAGTGGCTTCATGTATGAATCATATGTATGGCCCCAAGCTACAATACAGTATGGCAGTTGGCTGGGAAATATGGCAAAATAAATTGTTCCCAGTGTCGCTACATCGAAGTATTGGTGACATTTGAAAAGCATAAAGCAAGTTGTCACGAGCTTTTTGCAGAAAGAGACAATATGCATATTACAGTTGAAATGATGATCTAGTACAATGCCAAGGTTTACGTTACTCACTCTTTCTATGATTTCGCCCTCAGCCTGAAGCACACACGAGTCCAGAGCAATTATTTTGTGTAGTGAATGAATCGGCATGTATTTTGTCTTCCTAATGTGAAAAACCAGTTTATTGGCTTGAAACCAATTGCACATTAGTCAGTTATTTGTTAGCCACTCTTGAAGCTCCATCTACGGACTCGTGTGCGTAAATGAGAGTAGTGTTATCAGCATACATAACAGGAGGGAAGTTGTGCAATATTAATGGGAGGTCATTCATATATACAGAAAATAAAATCAGTCCCAATACCGATCCCTCGGGGACTCCCAATGTAACTGGCAAAAGTTTTGAATTAGTGTCACGGAAATGAACTGTTTGTTGTCTGTTTGTATGGTAGCTGCGGAAAAAAAATGTAGACTTCGCCCTCGGAAGCCATAATGTTCTAATCTGTTAAGTAGTATACCATGATGACCAGTGTCGAAGGCTTTTCTGGTGTCAGTGAAGATGCCAGTTATACTATCATGTTGTCGTTTAGGTAGTAATTGACCATATCTGAAAGAAATGGCACTGCAGTGGAAGTTGATCTATTGCTCTGAGAACCACGTTGGCTATTTGCTAGCACAGATTCTCGATCGAGAAAATTGAGTAACCATATGCAATACGTTTTTCTAACACTATATTTATGGCACTTAATACAGATATGGGGTGGTAGTTTTCTGGAAGGCAACAGTCTCCTTTTTTGTGAATTGGAACCACCCTTGCTATTTTTAGTAAGTCTGGTTAAGATGACGTAAGAAATGCGTGATTAAAGATTTTAGCCAAAGGAGCACGAAGAATGTCAATGAAGTTTTTAAGTATAGATGGTGATACCTTATCACACCCTGCACTATGTTTGCATGGCATAGCTTTAACGACGGTAACAACTTCTGCAGGAGTTATGTTGACGTATCCAAAAGAATTGACTACTCTATCTGAAACGGCATCGACTGGCACATCACAGCAGGAGTATGCAATTTCTTTACCAATGTTACAAAAATAACAATTAAAAGTCAGAACTATACTCTCTGCTGATATTCCCATTATTTCTACATCATGCATAATGTATTGATTAGGGGTAGGTTTTATTACAGCGTTTGTGATCTTCCACATTATCTTTGAATTTCCAGAGTTTTTTTTTTTTTTAATGAGTTTACAATAATATTGCTTCTTGCAAAGTTTTTCTTCATATTACGAGTTGCCCTTATTTTGTTTAACGTGTGTGTCAAGAGTTTTTTTTTTTCTTTACCATTTGTAAGATACCGTTGGTCATCCAAGAACAAATAGGCTCATCGTGATATATTTTTTTTTTGCATGGGGTTTGTCTCACATATTGTTGACGAGCGTCAGCAAGGTCTAGCATACTGTCATCAATTGCTAATAAGCACTGTTTTAAACTGTAAAGATTGATCCTGTTATCGTAGGTCACTGATGTATTTGTAATTTTTTCGGTACAGGGAAAGAAAATGGCTGTTGGATAATGATCTGAAATTGCTGTATCATACACATAGCATTCACAGCTTCTAGTGTCAGTTACAAAATATATGGTAAATTGATGTTGATCAAGTACCAGTTACGCCGGTACCGTAAGAATTAATCAGATGGAAGTACTCATTGTTTTCATTTTTCAAGGAATCAATATTAAAGTCACCACATATGATTATTTTTTAGTTGAGGCTGGTCAAATATGCAAGTAATACCTCAGTATGTCCTTTAAAAATTTGCATGTTTTGGTTTAGAGCACGATAGATAATAGCAATGAAAACAGAGGTTGATTTAAGAACAAGAAAGTCAAATTCATGGAGATTAGAGTAAGAGAACCCAGAAACGAGGTCGCATATGATGCTTGGTCTTATAAATAGGCCGCCTCCTCCTCATGCACTAGATTTTCTAGGAATAGAAGTCAATGAATAACCTGAGATATTTTGGACTTCGCTTAGTTTAAGCCAGGTCTCATAAACAGCTATGAAGTTGAATTGAAAAGAATGACTAGGAATGAGCAAAGAGCGTCACTATTTCTGTTCAAGCTGTGCGTGTTGCATTGCATCAGAGAACAAGTAGAAGGTTCACTGTTATCACTCAATAACTGATATGTGGCCATGACTGTGAGGGTTAGCAGATCTTTAGTATATGTTGTTCAGTTTGAATATCTAGAACACTCAAATTATCTGCTTTCCTTGCAAGAATTTTTCTGTTTGCAACCCAGGTGTACTTCCACTTCTCCTTTTTGCGTGCAGCAGCCTTGCCCAGAAGCACCTCGTTATCAATACACAGATGTTCATTGATATATGTACTGTATCATTTCCTTCGTATCCAAACTCCGTTGGAACAAGCCTTTACCTTTTAGCAGCTTTCAAAATGTTATCTCGGACTGAATGAGATATAAACTTCATGACCACGTTCGGCCTTTCCTTATCCTCGCTCGTGACTTCGTGAATTACGTCCACATCTGCGCATGTCAGTGGAACATCTAGTTTTCTGCCTACTTCTACAACTGCATCGACTAGTTTTTAATTAGGCTTCTGGGAAGGCCCTTGATCTCGAGCTTCTCTTGACGACTGTACTGTTTAATTTCAATAAGCTCATTCCGGGAACTGTTTTCGTTCTTAAGTGTCGTTTATCCTTGCTTCATTCTCTCAAGTGTGATTTTAAATTCTCCGAACTGTGTGTTCATGAATGACACAGAGCTATTACTTCATTGCATTTCTATGCACACTTTTGAACTGAATGCATCAAACTTACTACTGCAGCGAAAAAGGGTGGCGTGCCTTGTGGACGCACCATCATCATCGTCTCACCGATGAAGAGGGGGCTTGTGCTCTCGACGTCTGACGCTTGCCTGGGATGGTCGCTTTGCTGCTTCGGCAATAAACTGCCTTACATATTTGGTGGAGCTTGTGCTGGGTCTTTCCCCAAACCTGGAACTATGTACTCGGACGCTGCTGGCCATCATGCCCGACAACGCCAGCCAAACATCACCTCCGGCATTGCAAAGTTGATTTGCCCTGGTCCATGCGTCAACGAGATCCTCCCATCTTCAGTGGTTCTGACGAATACAGTGTAGAAGATTGGCTCTCATTGTACGAGCGGTTGAGTGCACACAATAAATGGGACGATGCTCAGAAGCTCAGCTACATGAACTTCTACCTCACGGGTGTCGCTAGCGTTTGGTATAACAACCTCGAATCTGAGCTTCACACCTGGTCAGATTTCAAGGCCCGGCCACAAGTCTTCAATTGCCCCGCGGTGCGGAAGCTCTGTGCCGAAGAGCGCTTGCGCAGCCGTTCGCAACAACCAGGTGAAAGTTTTGCGAATTGCATCAAAGACATCGTGGACCTATGCAAGCGTGTCGATCCATCTATGCCAAAGTGACATGACCTGCCTCATCATGAAAGGTATTGAAGACGACGCATTTCAAATGCTCCTCTCTGAATGCCCACGGACCATCGTCGAATTCGCTGAGCTTTGCCAGAGCTTTGATGAACTCAGGCAGCAACATCTCCTTACTCGATGTCCTTCCGCGCATGAGGCCTCTGTCTCAAGCTTAGCCACGGTAACCTGCATCGAATGCCTTCTAGGCGAAATCAAGGCTTTCATACGTGCTGAAGTCGCCCGGCAGCTATCTCTGCTGACTGCTGTCCCAGGGCCCACACCATCGTTGACTCCTAGTTTTTAGGTGTGAGGCAGCTTATGGTCGAGCCTCTTCCGTCCCTGCGCTGTCTACACCCCCACTGCGCGTGCGCAACAGCTGGCCCAAGCTGGCAAGGAACGAGAACGCGCCCTCGCCTGTGACAGACAACACGGACGAAGGCAGGGTCTGCTAGCAAACTTCTTGATTGAAAAAAAAAAACCGACTGCTCACGCTGCACAAGTGTTCACCAGCCACCCTGTATATATAAGCACTGGATCTTGACCTGCAATGTAGTGCCGGTGGCAGATTTCTCTTGTGCGTAGTTGAAACATAAGGATTCGCAGCGTGCACGTTAACTAAATGTAATCCGGAACTCTGCACAATCTACGACGTGGGAGCGCAGGAACCTCATAAAAACCAGGACCGTAAATGACGTCTGTGTAAATATACACAAGCGTTGTCACTCATTTACATGCATGAGTGGGCAATGTCACGGGTGATTTACGATAACACCGAACGATCCCCAGTGCTTCGCCCACTTGTCATGGTTTACTCCGTGGAGATGCGTGAATTTTTTTTTTTTTCAAGGTGCTTCAAGAACAAGTATCAGAAGCAATCCAGTCGCCTCGTGCAGCACCACCAGCACTGGCACCGCTGAGCTACGCTGAGGCTGCCGCACGGCCACCTAACCGACCTTTTCACCTCCACTGTTGTACCATCACGTCCAGTATATCCTGTGTACGTTGCCACATCACTATCTAACACGGGACCCTGGCGTACACCCGATAATCACCCCGTCTGCTACTTCTGTAGTATCCCTAGTCACATGGCACGGCTTTGCCACTGTTGTTCACGGTAATCTCCAGCCTGTACGACCTTACGGTTCTCCATCTTCGTCCTTCTAGCCGCTGAATGACTTGCGTTTGCCGTTTACATGCCACTCCTACTGCCTGTGATCACCGCTCACCATCCCCAAGTCGTCGTTCACTGTCCCCCATGCGTCGTCGTCCTGCCTCTGCGGAGCAGGAAAACGAGCAGCTGCAATTGAAGAGGCGAGAACTGCATTTAATTTGAACAACACAAGGCCTCGCTCATCATCCCCGACGAACGTAATGATGTATCTGTGGAAGGAGTCGCTGCACTTGCATTAGTTGACACAGGCACCACCGTTTCAGTGATTGCAGAAAGTCTTTGCCGCAAGCTTCGAAAAATAACGACGCCCTTGTCTGCATTGGCACTATGGACAGCAAATTCACAGTGCATTACCAGTGTTGCTGCATGTACCGCCTGCATCGTGATCCAAGGATACCTGTACACAGTTGAGTTCGTCGTCCTCTCATCTGGCTCATACAATGTCATTTTGGGGTGGGACTTCCTTTCTGATCATCAGGCCGTCACCGACTGTTCTCGCGCCAAAGTTGAATTTCCTCCACTTGTGATATCCGTTTACATGTGCTCAACGATCTCGATGACCATGACCGAGGATATCACGATTCTGCTGCACTCTTTGGTGATTGCGACAACTTTCACTAATTGCGTCACCGATACTACTGCCGTACCACCGGCCTTTGTACCACCGGCCATTTTTGTTCACTGATGATGTTCACTTCCATTTACTGTCCTTACTGTCGGTGGTGGCTGCACTCAACTCTTCGTCTCCAACGCTGAAGGCATGCCCCTCACGTTACGTTGTGGTGAGTGCCTTGGATGCCTCCAGTGTGCCGAGTCTGATTGTCTTCGACGCACCATTCGACAGCACCTGTACAAACGTGAACCCCCCGACTTACAGCTCACTTCACTCACGGCGTGCACCAGACGTCTGAGCTCCTCAACCTGCTGCAAAACACCTGTTCACATTCAAATGTCAACAGAAGCCACTAGGTCGCACGACTGTGCATCACAACATCGACACCGACACTCACGCACAAGCCATTGTGCCAGCAGCCCTATAGTGTGCCCTGCGGAGCGCAGTGGTATTGAAAATTAAGTAAGCGAAATGCTTGACCGTGGTGTGGTGCAACTTTCCAACAGTCTGTGGACGTCACCTGTAGTTCTACTAAAGAAAAAAGACGGCTCCATCATATTTTGTGTCGACTACCGACGTCTCTATAAGATAACTCGTAAAGGCGTCTACCCCTTACCACATATCGATGACGCTCTCAATTGCCTGCAAGGCACCGAGTATTTTCCCTCACTCAATTTACACTCAGGCTACTGGCAAGTAGTGATCGGCTCCAGCCGATCGCGCAAAGACAGCTTTCATAATGTCAGACGGCCTGTATGAATTTAACGTTATGCCCCTGCTACTTTTGAATGAATGATGGACAATCTCTTTCGTGGGCTAAAATGGAAGACATGCTTATGTTACCTTGATGATGTCGTATTTGCCCCAGATCTTTCCACTCATTTGTGGCATCACTAACGCAGGCCTCCAACTCAACTTGAAGAAATGTCGCTTTGGGCCAAGCAGCTCACAATCCTCGGACACGTGGTATCGAAAGATGGCATACTACCGGACCCTTCCAAACTTCGCGCCGTCACCGAGCTCCCAAAACCCATGTCCCTGAAAGAACTCCGAAGCTTTATCGGGCTTTGTTCGTACCTTTGTCGTTTCATTCAGAATTTCGTGACCATCATTGCTCCTTTGACTCGCCTACTCCGGGGCGATGCACGCCTTTCTACTTGGTCCCCTGCTTGCAACAAAGCCTTTACAACAATGCGCCATTTGCTCACTTCACCTCCCATATTGCGCCATTGCGACCCATCAGCCCCCACCGAACTACACACCGACGCCAGTGGCATAGGCCTTGGTGCAGTATGTAGTCGCTTATGCAAGTTGAACGCTAACTACTCCGTCACCGAAAAGGAGTGCTTGACCATCATCTGGGCCCTTGTGATATTCAGACCCTACCTGTATGGTCGCCCCTTCAACGTCATTACAGACCATGCTGTCTGTTGGTTATCGACTTAAAAAGATCCGTCTGGTTGCCTTGCACGATGGGCTCTTCGGTTACAGGACTTCGACATACACATCATTTACCAGTCTGGCCGTAAACACAACGACGCGGGTGCCCTCTCTTAGTTGCCTACACTACGTGACACTGCTTGCATTTCTGCCATCGAGTCGGTGTTGTCGGCGTTTTCGTCGCAAGTGGTCATCGATATGGCTCAGGAGCAACGCCAAGATCCGTGGATTCCAGCACTTATGGATTACCTTTCTGGCACTCTGACAACTGGCCCGTCACGTGCTGCCCGCCGCCAAGCTTCTCACTTCGGGTTGCACGGTGGAATTCTCTAATGTCACAATTAAGACTCCAACAGCCGCAAATGGTTGTTAGTCGTCCCCCGCCAACTGCGCACACAGGTCTGCTCTGTGCTCCATTCTGACCTGCAGTGTACCCATGCTGGCCTCTTCAAAACTTACACCAGGCTTCACACGCGCTTTTATTGGCGTGGCATGTATAATTTTTTGCAAAAGTACATTCTCTCGTGCACAGTGTGCCAACAATGCAAGCTTCCTGCTCCTTGTCCTTCTGGTCCATTGCAGCCAATTTCTTGTCCGTCTCAACAGTTCGACCACGTCGGCATAGATCTCTATGGCCCTCTTCCATACACACCAGCTGGCAATCGCTGGATTATCGTCGCTGTCGACCATCTCATGCGCTATGCAGAAACGGCAGCACTGAAAACAGCGACAGCCCGCGACGTTGCGTCCTTTCTTCTCAATAAGTTCATCCTTCGTCATGGCGCACCACAGGTACTTCTGAGTGACAGAGGGCATGCATTTCTTTCCAAAGTTCTCACCGCTGTTCTGATAGCTTGCCGTACCGTCCATCACACCACTACAGCTTATCATCCGCAGATGAACAGTATAACTGAAGAGTTCTATCGCACATTGGGCGACATGCTAGCCATGTACATTGCATCGCACCACACCAACTGAGACCTTGTTTTGCCATATGTAACGTACGCCTGCAATGCCGCCTCACAAGCTAAAACGGGATTTTCGCCATTTTTCCTCGTGTATAGCCGCGAATCTACCTGCACGCTCAATACCATTCTCCCCTACCCGCCTGACTCATAAGATGGCACGCCTCTGTCTGAAGCCTCCAAGTACGCCGAGGAATGCCGTCAGCTAGCCCGTTCGTTCACGGCGGAAGACAAAAGCTTCCAAAAATTCCGTTGCGATGATGACCGTCCTTCTTGCGCCTACCAGCCGGACTCATTAGTTTGGTTGTGGGCACCTTCAAGCACCCCTTTTCTCTCCTCGAAACTCCTCGCCAAATATCATGGACCTTACCGCATAGTTCAAAGACTACGCCTGTCAACTACTTTGTCGAGCCGGTCACGCCGTCTACTGACTTAACGCATTGTACGCGGGAGGCTGTGCACGTCGAGAGGCGGAAAGTTTATTATGACGTTCTCATCCTAACCATGCCTTGAGTTGCCAGGATGGCTCCTTCTCCAGGGGCAGTTGTAGCGAAGAAGAGTGGCGCACCTTATAAACGCACTGTCATCATCGTCTCATCAACAAAGAGGGGGCTCGTGCTCTAGGTGTGTGATGCTTGCCTGGGACGATCGCTTTGCTGCTTCGGCAATAAACTGCCTTACACTACTTAGTTCTGCCACCATCTTAGCAACTTCCTTAACTGCCGTCATTTCTGTAAAATGAGCACACCACAGGCAGCCCAGACACTAATGTCTAGTGCCTAGTGTCTGGCAACCTAGACTCTTAAGTCCTCTTCACCACCTACGTGATGTCGTTTCTTGCATTGGGGAAGTTGATACAGCACTGAGCTTGTTGATTGGTCTAAACCTGCATTACAAAACTACACCTGAGCACTGCAGTGATGCAATACCAGTGACAAGCACCGATTCATGTACATCATGTCATGCTGCTGAAATGGGTGTAACCATGACGAACTCCAGCTACCCTCTCTACAGTGGAGAAGGGTAGGGAGGCGAAACAAGGGACCAAAACCAGCTGAAACAGTCGTGCAAAGGCATTCCGTCTTCTGTAACCTCCTTACTAGAGCATGTATACGCGAAATTCTCGTGGCAAAATGCTCACATTGTACAAGTGCACACTATCTTCTGACACAAATTTTGGACATCGGGGTTGTTTACTGGCCAACACTCGAAAGAGCTTGGGATTAGTAGCACAGGTTATACAAACTTGTTTGCCCCCTCTAGAGTTACATTAGCATGTAAAAGGTTAAATCTGCATATTTGTGACACATGACTGGAAATGAAGAGTGCGCTTATTATTACATATCAGGTATCTGTATGATCAATCTATGTCCAGTTACATAGTTTTTTCACTAAGCTGTCCCTCTTTCCTGCGCTCCATGCACTGCAGTGCCTTTACCTTTTTCACCATATCGGTGAAACGGCAGCACTGATAGTGTTGCATATAGCTAATGGAAGCCGCAATACTGAGATAACTTTCCATAAGCAGACAGATGTTCAACGATCGGGCTAGTCTCTGATGGAAACTGACATATGCAGATTTTAACGTATGTTAACAAGGCATGGAATAAATCATTGACTGGTCCTTGACAAATAAAATGTTTTATTTTCTAGAAGTTAGATTCCCTTCGTCTTCCTTGCTTATTAATTGCTAAAGAAATGCCAAACTTCAGAGTACTGGGTAAAAACCTTGGTGTCCCGCCCAACAGCCATCTTGAAACAGATACTGCGTTTTAATACATCAGCATTAAAGATCCTGCGATACCCTTCAACAAAAGAAGAAAAAGAAAACATGTACTAGTTAGTAGATTTGCGAACATAGCCTGGAAAAAATATGGATTTCAGGATAGTTTCACAAAGAGCCCAATTTATTCTTATCAGCTTAAAAAATTTAGCCCAATTTTTAGCCGTCAGATTTTTCAAAAATAGAAGCTGAAAACAACTCTGCTTGTAATGCACCTAAAATAAAGCTTATATGCCGTTAAATTTAAAGACCACGATTTTAGAGTAAACATGGTGCATTAAACAAGTCATTTGTCCAAAGTAATTGGAATGCCTTCATTTGTAGGTGGTGTGACATGCTTTATTTATGTGGCAGTTTAAAGGTGAATGTGATTTGAACAGAGAACAGCATGCTCAATTCTAACATTAATTAAAGGTTTTTGTCTCCGCCAACATCTTGCAACGTATCTTGGGGTAGAATAATAGACTAGGGGCCACACCTAGTCATTAATTATGAATGAATCTGGCATCAAAAAACATTGGTCGAGATGCGTGTTGTCACCTTTTTTGTCTTGTGCTGCGTTTTCTCATGCTAATTACGTTCTTTATATCTAGTGTCGTTGTCAGTCCCTTGGAACAAAATGTGTGGATCTTTATTCTGTGCGATGATAAAGCTACTGCAAAGTGACTGATCAAACAAGCACTTGAGTTTGAAGCCATATACCATAGTCATAAATGGTTCAGCCCAATGTCACGCATGCGCCATTTTTTCAGAGGATGAACACTCCAGACATCTGTCAGCTGGAGTATGGCACACGTGTGATAACATTCATTACTTTCTGAAGCATGACTTCTCATACTGAGCTTGCCATGCAACTTGCATTAGCAGTGTGCCATGTATTGTAATTGTGTTGTGCCTTGTACATGAGTGAACAAAAGGAAAAGCAGCACCAAGTGACTCAACTGTGCATATGAAATCTCAATACAGTCGAACCTCGTTAATTCGAAGTCGCATAATTCGAACCAACGGATAATTCGAACTGGCCAGTTGGTCCCGGCAAAGTTACACGTATTTGAATGGGGAAAAACTCTCTTGAATTCGAACCTGAAACACGTGCCACGGTTAATTCGAACAAGATTGCCCCTCTGCTAAGACATTTCGTGAAATCCCAAGCTGATCACGAAAGATCGATGCGTCAGCTGCCGTAGCGTCACAAACCGTACCAATCTGCTCGCTCCGCGGGCATTGGAAGGTGCCATCAGCTGGCAGAAATCATGCCAGCTGATGCAGGCGCGCCCCGCGTCGTCCTTCTCCTGCAACGCGCGTGAGGAAAGAGGGTAGCTCAGTGGCTACGGGGCAACAGGCGAGCGAAGCCGTTGCGGCCTGGCCACTGAGCTATGCTGCACATGCACAGTGGCATCTCCGCTGGCCCGCAAGCACGCTGCAAGGTGAAACCGGTGGCAGCAGCATGGGAGTCAATGCGCACATTTCTAATGTTGGTATTGTGCGCTTGTACCACCAAACAAAGGGATCCTCGCTAGTTCAAACTCTGGTTAGTTCGAGATTTCCTGTCCCCTTGGAGTTCGAATTAATGAGGTTCGACTGTATTAAAGCAGGGCCCATGCTTGTACATGCATAAATAATATTTCACTTGTTAGGGCGTTTTGTAGTTGTCTCGGCACCGGCTGCACCAGCCCAGACAAATAACATTTTGTTGATTTGACAAGGTACACTACCTTGTGAGATGAACAGGCTGGGCAGCCATGAAGTACCCTATTAGGAGCCAACATACTAAAATATAGTTTAAATTTTACTACAGGGGTTCAGCCAAATGTAAAGCAGCCGAAGAGTTTCCAAGCGTGACGTGACGGCCCTGTAGAGGCATGTGGAATGCTGCGGCAAATGGTGCACAAGTAATGGCACACTTTTCTTTTTACAGCAAATTTTTACTACCATGTAGCATCTGTTAGTGTATGCATGCACTTCCGACCAGCTGGATGGCTGTCTTTTGTGTTGGTGGTCGCAGTACAGATACTGATATGACAAGGAGGTTCTTTGTGAAACGGTGCAGTCAACAATTCAATGTGGGCGAGAGTCTATGGAGAAACTTAATCGTAACGCTTTTCCTTACAGATCTTGCATCGGTTTCAAGCTGCGTGCATGGGCTGCAAACAACTTACGAAAACATCATGAAGATTGGCAGAAAAGATGTGCCTTTGCACTGTTGATGGTGTGCCCATGCTGTAGTGTTAATAAAGAGCCCACAACTGAAGTAAATTGTGTGGCAGTAGCCTACACTGTGCTTACGTGTATGACGCGAGTAGTTGCGGCCACTTTGCACAGTGCAAGTTTACAGGTATACACGCACAGCATCGTGTCACAGAAGGGGAGAGACTGTAAATTTGGTGTCTGGGCATTCCCTCCGCTGGCCCGCACACGCTGCAAGGTGAAACCGGTGGCAGCAGCATGGGAGTCAATGCGCACATTCTAATGTTGGTATTGTGCGCTTGTACCACCAAACAAAGGGATCCTCGCTAGTTCCAAACTCTGGTTAGTTCGGAGATTTCCTGTCCCCTTGGAGTTCGAATTAATGAGGTTCGACTGTATTAAAGCAGGGCCCATTGCTTGTACATGCATAAATAATATTTCACTTGTTAGGGCGTTTGTAGTTGTCTCGGCCCGCTGCACCAGCCCAGACAAATAACATTTTGTTGATTTGACAAGGTACACTACCTTGTGAGATGAACAGGCTGGGCAGCCATGAAGTACCCTATTAGGAGCCAACATACTAAAATATAGTTTAAATTTTACTACAGGGGTTCAGCCAAATGTAAAGCAGCCGAAGAGTTTCCAAGCGTGACGTGACGGCCCTGTAGAGGCATGTGGAATGCTGCGGCAAATGGTGCACAAGTAATGGCACACTTTTCTTTTTACAGCAAATTTTTACTACCATGTAGCATCTGTTAGTGTATGCATGCACTTCCGACCAGCTGGATGGCTGTCTTTTGTGTTGGTGGTCGCAGTACAGATACTGATATGACAAGGAGGTTCTTTGTGAAACGGTGCAGTCAACAATTCAATGTGGGCGAGAGTCTATGGAGAAACTTAATCGTAACGCTTTTCCTTACAGATCTTGCATCGGTTTCAAGCTGCGTGCATGGGCTGCAAACAACTTACGAAAACATCATGAAGATTGGCAGAAAAGATGTGCCTTTGCACTGTTGATGGTGTGCCCATGCTGTAGTGTTAATAAAGAGCCCACAACTGAAGTAAATTGTGTGGCAGTAGCCTACACTGTGCTTACGTGTATGACGCGAGTAGTTGCGGCCACTTTGCACAGTGCAAGTTTACAGGTATACACGCACAGCATCGTGTCACAGAAGGGGAGAGACTGTAAATTTGGTGTCTGGGCATTCATAAAACGCTCTACAATGCACGGCTAACAATCGGTGATCACAGTTATTCCGCATGTTTTATGCACAGCAGAGAAACGGCCTGCCTTATAACACTAAATGCGGGAAGGTTTTGAATAGTAAGTACTGTGCATGTACGTCAGACGGTAAATTTGAACTTCCGGTAATACGGCTGTATAAAGCACTCACTTGTGTATGCATAAAAGCTAGCTTAGCACCCGCTGCTCCTCTTGGTGTTGACGAAGTCACGTGCACTTTGAATTGACGATAGCAACAACACTAGTCGCGCGACGCCTACCTGGCACCCGTAAATTGCAGCGCATTTCTTGCGTTGCTTCCGCTTCGTACGCAGGGCTGAACTTTGCTGCTTGCGTTACTGGAAATGCTTGCAACTCCTTCAGGATGCACAAGAGGTGCGACATCAGACACCTGATGCCTCATTTATCCCACGGCCGTTGAGCGTGGAGCGGCTTGTTTGCCGCCGCAGTAGTCGTAGGTCTTCTGTTTCCACGTTTGTCAAGAACAGTTTAACCCCACGAGACCTGAATGGCGTAGACCACACTGTAGAAGTACCATTAGGATACCGATAAAGCAAAGCAATTACATAAACCCCGCTTCGTTCTTCTGCGCAGCGCCATTTTTCGCTCATTTGGCGTGCACTAGTGGCGATGGCAATGGGTCTAGGAGCTTTGCCGGAATGCTGTCGTGATGTGAAGTAAATAAACCATCGACAATTTATGCTACCGCTCAAAACGAAGGTGTTGATCGCCACAATAACGGAAGAAATAACTCTCAGGACCTCGAGTCTAATTATTAAAGTAAAGGAGCTCGTTCTAGAACTAGTACGTTCCAGTGCGGGAATTTTTTTTTTTTTTCACAGCATTACTGTGATGCTTCTCTACACAAGCCCCTGTGTCCTAGTACACTAATTATAAAAATAATCATTACGCAACGCATATTATACAGAGCAGCGTTCTGTTCGTTTTTCTGTCTCTTTGCTTGGTGCTGTTCGAACCATTTTTGAACTACAATATCCCAACAGAACAACGTAATGCAACTACCTTATTAAAAATAAAAATCGTGGTTTATTATTTTGCTTTTATTTTTCGTCTATGGCAGCGGCCATGTCATAAACAGCTCTGATTGATTTCCAGTAAAGACACTGACGCCGGCGCTCGTAATGATGGACAAAATGCGGCACGTCGTTTCAGGTACCCCTTCCTACATAGTGCGCTTCACCACATGCATAATAATAGAGCGGCGAAGTTGCCTTTAAAAGACGCCGCGCTGAAGCGTTTTTTTTTTTTTTTTCTCCTTGCCTTCATATTCTTGGCGGAAACAATCTTTTGAAGGAAAGCTGTCGAAGTGCAACCAAGGCCAGCAGATTTGAGAGCCTGCGTGTTTTATTATAGTTCTTATTTTTTGAGCAGTTAGCTTATTGGCGATTTCTGGCCACACGACAATCGCTTGTTGACAGGTATACAACACAAATGCATAAGGTTTCAGATTAAAATAAACTGCGACTCTACGAGCCCAAACCTCGATATCCGTGATTATGCGGCAAGCTGTGTGGCCGACCAACTTCAAATTAATTTGACCGGCTGGGATTCTTGAACGCGTGCATCTAAAACAAAGTAAAGGCGTTCTCGCATTTCTTCGGCATCATAAAGCGGTCGCTACGGTGGGGATTCTAACTCATCTCAAGTTTGGCGGCGTGCCACTTTACCCGTTAAGACACCACCACTAGTTATTAGGCAGACAGTTTGCTTCAGCGCACTTCATTTTAAATAGACCGCGCTTAACCACAGCGCACATGAGTGCTGCAGTGAAGACGACTTAGCAAATCTATCAAGGAACTTTCCCGCATTATAAACCTACTGCACTATCAGGACATATTTTAGCACAGCCGCCAGCCTAGGTGCCTTCGAACATCGTAGGATTCGCAAAGCAGAAAAAAAAAAGGGGGGGGGGGGGGGGGAGGTGGAGGAGGCACTCGACAAAAGAAAGGCAGTTTTGATTTTTTTCTTGCTCCTCTGCGGGTCACACTAACGTCATACAAAACATTTATTTATTTATTTTCATACTCTCAGGGCCCGAGGGAATTTGAGAGGAGTGGCTTAACAATGTGTTGTCAAGTGAAACTTTGAAGGCGGCAAGTTTCTTTGAGGCAGAAAGGTGGTTCCAGTCACTGCTTGTTTGTGGCCAAAAAGAAGCATAATAAGTGTTAGTGCAGCACAAGGGAACTTTAAGGTGATGATCTAACCGCAGAGATATGTAGTCTGGAGGAAGGAAAAGGTCGTTTTTGAATGTTGGGTTGGTGTAAAAGAAATTAATGAAAAAGGTTTAGGCGGAAATACTGACAGCATGACTTAAGTGCTGGTAGACCTAAAGTAGCTTTCACTAAGACATGCAGGCATAGCGGGAGTAATTGGAAAGCACAAAACGAACTGCACGATTCTGAACAGATTCAAGGGCTGTACATAATACTGAGCTAGATGGATCCCAAATAGAGCGAACATATTCTAATTTGGATCTAACGAGGGTGGTGCACAATTTAAGTTTTAAGTCTGAAGGGACGGATGAAAAATTACGGCGTAGAAATCCAAGCATGCGATTACCATTATTAACTACATGTTCAACATGCATATTCCAAGAAAGGGTGTGGGCTGAATGTACACCAAGGTAGCGGTAGCTACTAACGGGCTTAAAGTGGAGTTGTTGAGAGTATAGAAAAAGTTGTCGCTAACTTTATTGTGATGCATTACTCTCATAACTTTACACTTACTAATGTTGAGTTTTATGAGCCACTTGTCGCACCAGTGAGAAACAGCGTCAAGGTCGGACTGCAGTGGAAACGTCATATGGATTATGAATGACACAATAGAGCATGCAATCGTCAGCGAAGAGCCTAATTACTGAGTGAATACCGACAAATAAATCATTAATATAAATAAGAAAAAGTAATGGGCCTTAAACCGAGCCCCGCGGTATGCCTGATGTAACAGCAATGGTAGGAGAGTTGTAATTATTAGCATGAACATACTGAAGTTGGTTGGTTAGAAAACACTGAATCCAGTCTAGGACATTGGTATCTATATTGAGCTTGCTCATTTTAAGGAGAAGGAGAGTATGCAAAACAGTGTCGAAGGCTTTAGCGCAATCTAAAAATACGTGGTCAGTTATGAAATTATCGTCGAACGCACGAAAAAGATCATTGGTGAAACAACGTAACTGCATTTCACAAGAGAAGTGCTTCCTAAAACCGTGTTGACAAGGTGGAAAAAATGAATTGGACTCAAGAAAAGATACTAAGTTCGAATATATGACGTGCTCGAGAAGTTTGCAGGGTACACTGGTTAAAGACATTGGCCTGTAATTTAAGGGAGAATGGGCATTGCCTCATTTGAGAAGTGGAACCACTGATTGCTTGTCAGGAAAGCTGAAATGTCAGCGATCACACTACTCATAATTAAAGTGCTTTTAATTTGTTACAATCACACAGGACATTTACCGACAGTTAAAAGCTAGTGGCCCCTTCCCACACTAAGAATGCTTCACCGCACAACGCAGTTGTACGGTGTCCAAGCTAACTGTGCCTGCGCTGCAGCGTGACACTATCGGGAGTGTTTCAAGATTTCAATATGCCAAACTGTAAACAAAGGCCACACACAAATGCGACAGTCTCCCCTCCCTTTGCATATGTGGATGGAGGGGAAAGTCCCACGCCAAGCTAGCTGTTCAGAGTTCAAGGTGAGAAAACCACTATTTTGCTTTGTGTTGTGGAGTTAACCTTTTAATCAGGAGAGTTATGAAGACTTGACAGATATCTCTAGTCTCCCAGGCAAATGGGGAGAGTTAGAATGTATGCATTTGCTTCCACCAAACAAAAACATTGTCGCAATTCACCTCAAGAAAATATTAGTAGCCACAATACCATTACATGGACACGAAAGGGAAGGGGTCATTGGCTCATTAAGTTGTTTATTACATGGACACATATCTTTTGTAGATAAGCAGAACAGTGCAGTAAATGGCAGGGTGCAATTCCATTATATCCCGAAATCCACTGCAATGTTGTGAATGCCAAAACTGGTGTCAGAGGGTGCTCCATAATATTCATGCAAATCCTGCGATGCTACCAAAAGTTAGCATACGAGTGAGAATGTGCTGTTTTAACCAGTCCCCACCACATGGCCGTCACGCAGTCAGGGGCTCCGTGTTTTGTACATACGCACACACAAACACACACACACAAAAAAAAGCAATATTTCATTCCTGTAGAGAAACAGCATAACAAGTAAACAGGACCGCAAGATGTGCAACAGCAAACAACAGGAAAAAAAAATAACAGACATGAGAGAAAACTCGGTTCAAAGATTTTATTTCTTGTAACTTAGACCTCAATGGCTGCATTTAGCAGCCAGTCTTCCGTGACCTCATCTGAAGCTGTCGTGGAGTCGAAGTGGACAGGCAGGACTATATGTACCACCTGTTTAAATGCATCGATGAACATGTCGCAAAATACGATTTAGAACAGGGAATGTCGCAGGAGCCAATGTCTCGACAAGCGGACTTGTCTTTGTCAGGGCGGTGACTGCTTTCTCTTTAAATGCAATCATATGTAGTACATACTGCAAAAAAAAAAAAAAAGTGCGTACACTGTTATCCTTAACAGCACAGGTCCAGCACTCTATTTTAGCAGGTGGAATTGGAGTGACAATATCATTGGGGATCAGATCAGAAGTTCTTTTCAAACCACTTGTGTACACCAGCACAGGAGAAGACTCATGTGGTTTGACCGGGACTCCACAAGTGCAAGCTACATCTACCATGCGATTTGCAGCCATTACAAATACCACCTTGTGGCCACTGCAAAAAACAGCCAAATACTCGTTGGAACAAAGTAGGTGTGAGGGTAACTGCTGTGTCTGGCGTAGCCTCAGAAACAAGGAGAGCATGCCAAAAAGGTGGCTCGAAGAAATGCATGTGGATCCAGTCGCAGAGCACCAGCCAGAGAGAGCGCTCCTCTTTCTTGGACTCGCTTAAATAAGCAGTGGGAGAGAGTGTCGTGCCCCCTAACAGTGCGTCTATGGTACAGTGTAGTGCCCCCTAAAGGCAGGTCTACACCAGTTCAAAATGAAACCGAACCCAATACACAACAGTAACATGGTGATACACCCATAAACTCTTTCCCCATCACATGAAATGTGCTTAATTTTTATGCTCTTATGGCTTAAAGCATTTTTCCCCACATGTAGCAGCAACTAGGTGTACAGTTGATGAACACATTGTTACAAACAATGAAAAACGGGGAATGCTGCCGGAGCTAATGTTTCGACAGGCAGACTTGTCTTCGCCAGGACCGCAACTGTGGTTGCCATCCTGACAAAGACAAGTTCATAAAATCCCACAAGCCTCCATCTTCCCCTGAACTTTTCTTCCAGTTAAGAAATATACAGTGACACACAGAATATCAGACCAATCCATGTTTGAAAAGCAAGTAAAGCACAAATAATTACTTCAAACAGCCCTTGAAAATTCACATCAAAATGTTAAATGAACCATGTTGAAAAATAATGAACCATAATCGTTAACAAGGCAAATCATTACACCGAAGCCTGCAAGGTGCAGTAAGATTCATGAAAGGGGGAAGGACTATGTGCTGCAGCTTCATGCTATAAATGGGTATGTGAAAATTTTTCCCTTTCAATGATTTATCACTTTAACGAAAGCAGAGTGTAAAAGAAACTTGAATTATAAAAAAAATTATAGTGCAGACTTACTCCAGGTCAGTGCTTTGAAACCTGAGGAGACCTTGTGCATCGGTGTTTTAAGGAGAAACTGTAGGGGAGGGCGCGGGAGACGACCTAGAGAACGTGCCGACTGTGCATGGTAAATAAACACACTGCATTTACTCCAGTCAGAGTCTCTTCTCATCAGCGACATATAGGAGAGCCGGCTTTCTCAGCTGCGATCAGCACCGGAGGAAGGGGCTCATGGACCTAACTATTACTACACCACCAAAGTCGATTTTGCAGTTGTGCCTTTCACAGTGCTCTGCCAGGGTTGTGTTTCCATTCTTCACACATTTTTTGTGCTGGCGCATTCTGTCCCAGGGCCGTTATTCTGATGTGTCACCAAAGGTGATAGTATACCTTTGGCGACGCAACTGTAGCCTTTGTGTTTCCTTCAGTGGTTACTGGCTGGTTGAACAAACCAGAAAAGTGACGGCGATTCTCTGGTTTGTTCAACCAGCCAATCAAACCAGCGTATTCAGCATGGTATGGCCGATGGCAATCTGGGAAGAAGGCTTTTGCTGGAATTGTGGCATGTACAAAACACACTTGAAAACATCAACTGATCCCTTGGAACAATACCTTATGCATGTGGGAATTGTGGCTCAAGCCATTTTAGCTTCAAATTAGAGTGACTTCTTAAAAAAAAAAAAAAGTGCCCCGCCATGGTGGTCTAGTGGTTATGGCACTCGGCTGCTGACCCAAAGGTCGCGGGATCGAATCCTGGCCGCGGCGGCTGCATTTCGATGCAGGCGAAGTGTTGAGGCCCGTGTGCTGTGCAATGTCAGTGCATGTTAAACAACCCCAGGTGGTTCGAATTTCCAGAGACCTCCGCTACGGCGTCTCTCATAATCAGAGCTGGTTTTGGGACATTAAATCCCACAAATAAATCAATCAATCAATTTTTTTTTAAATGCCACATTTAACAGTAGCACACAGGAAACATATGGAGAAGGCACAGGTGGACAAATAGTAAACATTGCAGAGAATGAGGGAGCGCTTGTTTCAACAAGGGTGGCAGTTTCAATTTGCTAACTGGGGTGGGGCAGGGGGCTTGTGAGGGCAGTGTAATGCCTTACCTGCTATAGGAAAAAAAAAAAAAAGAAAACATACTTCACACTATAGTCGAAACAACATACACTTATCATGCAGCCACATTTAAGATATGCTAAAATGGCGTACACATGGAGCTGTTTATTTTCTGGTAAAGCCTGATTTTAATTACACCCCAAAACATGTTTCAGAAGAGTACCAGCACTGAATCTAATTTCTCCCCTAATTACTAGACTACAAACCAATTTGTTTTGTTACACTGCATGGAGTCTGTGGAGCGCACACTAGCTAGCCAACCTCCGGACAGTGACATTAAATTCGGTTGGCGAAAGTGAACACCATTGACGTATATTTCATTTCACAAAGTATGTGCAGGACTGTGGATGCTAATGGATGCTTTATCAACATAGGTATATAAATTTAACCTGTAAAAAATCCATTTTTTCTCATATTATCACCTTCTAAAATAGCCCTCCACTTTTACCCGCCAGATTTATTAAAGCGTAGGACCCAAAACAAATTACTAGACTTATACAATGGGGTGGAAAGTTGGGTAATCTAGAGGCAGCAAGTGTGTCTTGACTTGCTGTTATTTTAAAGTAATGTACCTGACTGAACCTGAAGCACGGGCCACTGTGCTTAGATCCAAAAGCCCAACACCCACATCCACACCACCACACATGGTGAGGAGATGGCCAAAAGGCTAGCCTGGAGGCCATCCCTCCATTATGACTGCATTGCTTAGTAAGTAAAGTTCACGTACTCATACCAGGAGTAAAATTTTCATCAGATTGTCTAGTCAAGTGACAGGAGGCTATGGTACAAGTCCTGAGGTTACATACAGTTAAAATATTATTTTTCAGGACTGTAATATATACCAAAAGTCACACGCCTGGATACTTAAGGCGTAACTTTTCTAATGAACCATCTATGTTAAAAGTGCTACTATATAAAGCTCCTATATGCTCAAAACTTGAGTATGCATCTGCAATGTGGGACCACAGTCATGCTAACATTATAACCTCACTTGAAGTAGTTCAAAACAACTCTGTTCGATTCATCCTCTCTAACTGTAACCATCCTGCAAATATATAGCATCAATAAAAAATAGTCTAGCACCTCATTCTATTGGCTAACCGATACAATATTGCCCAGATTTCCCCGTTTCATAAACTTTTCCAACTTTCAACACTTTATGGTGTCTTTATACTGTGACCTTGGTACATTTCAAACCATACTGATCATCATAATAAGGTAGGAATCGCATCATGTCAAACTAAGTATTTCAATCAGTCGTTTATTCTGTGTACATCTGAGGACTGGAATTACCTTCCCACAAATGTCACAACATTACTAACAACAAAACTTTCTGTGAAACTTTAGCTAGCGTTGTATAACCAGGAGAATTACTCTGCTATTAGCGCTGACTGCACTTGTCTGCTTACTTTTGAACTAACCTATTTGTATAATATGGAGAAGCATTGTATTATTTGAATTCACTGCACTTTTTGTTTCTGCATTTCAACCACTCCCCTCTTTATACTTTGTGGCCCCTGAGGGTATTATAAAAAAAAAACCAAACAAACAAATAAATAAATTCCCAAAGAGTTCCCAAAAATTCTCGAATACTGCTCCATAGTAAACTTCACTAACTTTTTTAAACCGAAGTTTCCTTAGGCTAGCCTGCTTTGTCATGATCGACACAAAAAACTCAAGAAGCATGAAAAAGAAACTGGGCACTGAGGAGTGGATTTGCAACCACCGGTTTGCGAGACCAGCACACTAATTCAGTCACTGTTGGTTCATCATATGTGCACTTTAAAGCGACGTTTTACATACACATGAGGAAGTAGACACAGTTTAAGGCATGTGCCTGTGACACGTGCAAACTCTTCAGTGCATGCTCAGAAAAAAAAAAAGAAGAAGAAGATGCAAACATATGTGAGCCATATGAATCCCTTGGATTTTCTACCAAAGGCAGAAGGAAAGAAATGAAAATAGGAAATGGAGAAAGAAGGCATGACAGGCAGATAAAGAAACAAAAGAAACAGGGACAGGAAAGCAAGTGAAAGAAAGAAAGAAAGCAACAAAAGAAATAAGGGAAAAAAGGCAGCAAGCAAGAAAGAAAAGAAAGATGGTAACAACAAATGAAAAAAAAAACAAAAGTAGGAAACAAAGAAAGAAGGCAGGAGAGACAGAAAGGAAGGAGGAAAAGGGAAGAATGCAATAAAGATGGTGCGCGCAAGCCAAGCTTCACTTGCTCCCATTTATGTTGTAGCAGAAGGGCTCCTTAATTTTCTTTTATTGTGAATTATGCTGCTCATGAAATACTACTATGACAACTAAGTTTGTAACAGTGTGTCATATATCAGTCAATTTAATTGATAGTTCGGTAGGCACCATAAGGAAGGCACCATAGGAGTGCCTTGTAGGCAGAGAATCACAATGAATATGAGATGAATCTGAAGCCTATGGCTTGAATATTGATTGATTTGTGGGGTTTTACATCCCAAAACACGATTTGATTATGATAGACACCGTAGTGGAGCGCTCCAGAAATTTCGACCACCTGGGGTTTTTAAAGGGATACTGAACAGAACTTTCGCCGTCGAGATAAATGATCCAATTGAAAGATTGGGTACTGAAATTTGTTTCCACAACCTTCATTTAAGGGGGAGACTAGTGGAAAATATTGAATTTAATGCATTTTTCGCAAATTCGCCCGTCTAGCGGCCGCGCGGTGAACTAGAGGAAGTTGCGTGACACCCACCGGATACTGACGCGCCGACCAATTCGCGACGAGCAACTCGCGACCGCCCGCGACACAAGTGGTTCTCGGGAGGAGAGGTGGAGAGGGAATTGGCTGGAGGAGAGAGGGCGCCGGTTGCATGTGACGTCACGGCCGTCGACAAGCGCACTGGCGTGCAGCCGCCGCGCCTCACAATCCACTAAAAATACGGCCAACTGTTCGAAAATATGTAAAATGAACTCTGTTAATAGGAATAGTGGCGTCTTCCGAGTGGGTTTTCAGTGTTTTCGCTAGTTTTCCCAATTTTTGTTCAGTATAACCAGGAGAATTACTCTGCTATTAGCGCTGACTGCACTTGTCTGCTTACTTTTGAACTAACCTATTTGTATAATATGGAGAAGCATTGTATTATTTGAATTCACTGCACTTTTTGTTTCTGCATTTCAACCACTCCCCTCTTTATACTTTGTGGCCCCTGAGGGTATTATAAAAAAAAAACCAAACAAACAAATAAATAAATTCCCAAAGAGTTCCCAAAAATTCTCGAATACTGCTCCATAGTAAACTTCACTAACTTTTTTAAACCGAAGTTTCCTTAGGCTAGCCTGCTTTGTCATGATCGACACAAAAAACTCAAGAAGCATGAAAAAGAAATTGGGCACTGAGGAGTGGATTTGCAACCACCGGTTTGCGAGACCAGCACACTAATTCAGTCACTGTTGGTTCAAGAAGAAGAAGATGCAAACATATGTGAGCCATATGAATCCCTTGGATTTTCTACCAAAGGCAGAAGGAAAGAAATGAAAATAGGAAATGGAGAAAGAAGGCATGACAGGCAGATAAAGAAACAAAAGAAACAGGGACAGGAAAGCAAGTGAAAGAAAGAAAGAAAGCAACAAAAGAAATAAGGGAAAAAAGGCAGCAAGCAAGAAAGAAAAGAAAGATGGTAACAACAAATGAAAAAAAACAAAAGTAGGAAACAAAGAAAGAAGGCAGGAGAGACAGAAAGGAAGGAGGAAAAGGGAAGAATGCAATAAAGATGGTGCGCGCAAGCCAAGCTTCACTTGCTCCCATTTATGTTGTAGCAGAAGGGCTCCTTAATTTTCTTTTATTGTGAATTATGCTGCTCATGAAATACTACTATGACAACTAAGTTTGTAACAGTGTGTCATATATCAGTCAATTTAATTGATAGTTCGGTAGGCACCATAAGGAAGGCACCATAGGAGTGCCTTGTAGGCAGAGAATCACAATGAATATGAGATGAATCTGAAGCCTATGGCTTGAATATTGATTGATTTGTGGGGTTTTACATCCCAAACAACGATTTGATTATGATAGACACCGTAGTGGAGCGCTCCAGAAATTTCGACCACCTGGGGTTTTTTAAAGGGATACTGAACAGAACTTTCGCCGTCGAGATAAATGATCCAATTGAAAGATTGGGTACTGAAATTTGTTTCCACAACCTTCATTTAAGGGGGAGACTAGTGGAAAATATTGAATTTAATGCATTTTTCGCAAATTCGCCCGTCTAGCGGCCGCGCGGTGAACTAGAGGAAGTTGCGTGACACCCACCGGATACTGACGCGCCGACCAATTCGCGACGAGCAACTCGCGACCGCCCGCGACACAAGTGGTTCTCGGGAGGAGAGGTGGAGAGGGAATTGGCTGGAGGAGAGAGGGCGCCGGTTGCATGTGACGTCACGGCCGTCGACAAGCGCACTGGCGTGCAGCCGCCGCGCCTCACAATCCACTAAAAATACGGCCAACTGTTCGAAAATATGTAAAATGAACTCTGTTAATAGGAATAGTGGCGTCTTCCGAGTGGGTTTTCAGTGTTTTCGCTAGTTTTCCCAATTTTTGTTCAGTATCCCTTTAACGTGCACTGACATCGCACAGCATGGGCCTCAACATTTCACGTCCATCGAAATGCAGCCGCCGTGGCTGGGATTCGATCCCGTGATGCTCGGATCAGCAGCCGAGTACCATAGCCACTAGACCACCGTGGCAGGGCGTGGCTTGAATATAAACTAGAATTTAAACAAATAATGGTTACTCAGATGTACCATAATGTGCTAAAATTTTTTTGACAGAAGTTTCTATCAGCAATGGACACTGTCAGTGGCAAAACAGCTTTTGACCGCTTGGTGCACAAAAATTGGCTCACAAAAACAGCACACACCTTAGTCACAGTCTGACATGTATCTATCTGCCAAATACAGTTTTAAATGCAAATGAAAACATCGATAAATATGGCAGTACCAAATTCATATGAATCAGTAAGGCACTTGGTAAAAATTACCAAATGATTATATGACCTATTTCTGAAGAGAACGTCTTTCCCTGTGAACCAACTGCACCAATAAGGACGCTTCGGGAAAGTAAATTTAAGAGAGGCACTTGTGTTAGGCATGCTTCATATGAGCAAGAACCAAAATGATTGTGGAACTATAGTACATCAAAAATATACCACTCTAAAACATGTTGGACCTGCTGAAATCGAGGGAGTACCCACATGATGTCAGCGTGCACCATTTTGTACTATGCCTCGCAGCTTCCACTGTGCTTATGGAGATTACTGACTTGAGAAAAAGCGCAGCCTTTCACTGTGCTGGCTGTACAACAATATGGCAGCCTCAGTGACGTCAATGCATACCTCGCATACCAAGGATAACAGAGAAAATGCCCCAAATTTTCTTTATAACTTTGTGGTGTTATGTGCTAAAGTTGCTTAACTTGCACCATCATCTGCTTTTCCAATCATATTCTGGGTTGCAATGACCATTGTTCAGTGGATGCACCATTGCAAGAAAACAATAAAGAAAAACAAAGAACGAAAGTTATCACAAGCAGCTACGCATAAAAAGAGAAAGCAGCAAGAGGGGAGGTGTTTCTGAAACTGTTGGCACAGGTTTCAGCAATGTACAACACACAAAAAATATGGGGTGACCTTAACACAGCGGCTTATTTACTGTACAATATGGAGGAAAGTAGCAGCAACAGTGGATGCTTTAATAATATAAAACCTTCGTGTAAGGCTCCTAATCTGTGGTCAATAATAAAGCAGTTCTGGTTCTGTTCCAATTCCAAGAAGAAGCTGGAGGTAAAGAGTTGTCTTCATGAAACCCACTAAGGTGGGTTTTATGAACTAGCCCAACAAGAAACAACTTATTTCTCTTCAGCATAAAGATAGAATGACAACACAGCCCTAACACAGAGTCAAAAAAAGTAAATTAAAACAAGTAGTATCAGCAACAGACAATGTGACATGCCAAACAGGCAGCGTCTAGCGTTACATCCAGATGTAACTATAGGAACCACTATTGTTACATCCAAATTACGTGGTAGAGATGTAACTGCAACCTGCGTAAAAGTTACATGGATATGTAACTATAGCCACCATGAGGGTTATGTCTGCCGAAATCACACAGTACAGATATAACAGCAGCCGTTGCTAGCGCTTACATCCAGACGTAACAGCTATCATAACCAGCATATTTACATCCATGATGTAACTACAACCATCCTTGGAGTTACATCCAACTGTAATGAGTTTTTAATAACATCATGTCATCGCATGCCACCACTCTAGTACTGTGCCTGGTCGCTGACCCAAAATACACAAATTCAATGGAGGCAAAATGCCAAATACTGAACATCATGCGATATCACAGCACTCCAGTTGGTCGATATTTCTGGAACCCTCCAGAAGGCATGCCCCATAATCACATTGTGCTTCTGGCAAGTGAACGCCCAGCAATCATAATATTGATGGCATCATGCCAGTGAACTTGTATACCACAGGGTGCGTAGACCACCTATACTCTCACTGCCAGTACCCTGGTGATGCCACGAAGGTGCAAAGGTTGGTAAGTGATACAGCCTGTGTCACCACCAAAATAGAGGCCAAAGCGCACTGCAGAGCAGCAGATGGCCCGTAACTACAGCCATCTATGGAGGTGTACGTTGTTGATACACGGGTTAGTACACTGGTTCCAATTTTAGCCTGCAGCAGATGGCAGGCTTGTTCTTTTTCACATAAATAGGAACAAGTACAAGCCTGGCTAATTCGACGATGGCTGTTGTTTGTTTCCCCAACCACGGCACTTTCTTGCCATGCTCCCTTTATGATACACAAGGAGTTCCAAAAGTTGACAGGATCATTTAAATGCCATTCGGAAAGCCTTGTGCATAATGCACTCTTTTGTCTCCTGTGACTGCATGCAGGAGGTTGTCACTGTAGAGTTACGCATGTAGCTTAAACAGTTGTTTACTGGCAAAGGCGTGTACGTAAAAACACCAATAACAAAAAAACTAATCCTTTTTTATCTTTGCGCACAACAAAATACTGCAATCTAAGATATTGACGGTTGCTATTACGCCAGGACATAATGCGGAGGCTGCAATACGTCTGTTCGTAACTCTAGACAGCTGCCTGTCAAACACAAGTATACCAAGAAAATGCCAAGCCATGCGATGACAAAATAGGTAAACAGATAGTCCCCACGGAGAAACACAAGAGGTTAAATTCTGTCAAGTAAGCATGACTGAAGTTGCCATCAAAATATAGTGCAGGGGAGCATACAAAGGAGGTCATTTAAACAACAGGAAAAATTACGCACGTAAGTGTTGCACACTTGTCGACTCAGGCTGGCGTTAAGGCATTGGACGCCACGCCACAGAACAAGCATTTTCTACCACTAATCTATGTCATGTACGGTTGTTATGCAATAAACAGAGTGAATGCATCATGCGTAGCACCAAATATACGACTTCTACGCAGTCTTGCCTCACCTCAAGACTTCCTGCTCGCCTTCAGTGCTACTACAGCGTTCTTTTTCAACTCCTAATTAGTGGTCGATGAGCAGGGTATTTCTCCCTGGAGCCAGTGATCGACTCGACAGGCCCACCGCATACATAACTGCATTGAAACCTGCGCGATTAAAAAGAAATAAGAATCACGTTGCCATAGCTGTAGCGCCATAGCTGTAGCACAACGCCGTCCATGTCAGACGACGCGGAGTCATAATATTTCGAAAAGTTTACTCACCCTGCCGATGTCCAGCGATCACCCCCGAGCGGCGGCCGAACCAAGGGACGCACGCCGGTATGAACGCACGCCGGTACGACAGCGCAGAGCACGACAAAAAGCGAGCGTGCGAGCGTGTTCACCTGTGTTTGCGAGCCCCGACGAGCCGTGCCATTAACCTAGGGACAATATACCTAGAAACGTCCTCCTTGTCAGTACCTAGGCGACAGCAAATTTCTGAGGAGAAAACATCCCTAAGGAGTCAATTTTGCTCTGTTCATTATTTTTCGCGCATGCGCAGAGCAGGGATCAGAGCGCGGGCGAATGTCAGGTGCTAGAATGGAGAGGTGTGACGACCGGCTTCCAGTGGCTGGCCCAAATACGCGTTCCTGTCGCGCGGTGGCGCTGCCGGCGGGGGCGCCGTGCCTTCCTCGCGTCGACTGCTTACCTCCATGCGAGCAAATGATTCGGCCGCGCTCTGCTTTTCCGCTGTAGTGCTTTCGATGCTGACGGGCACATTTATTTGGTATTGTAGACGTCGATATAACTTTATGAAAGAGTTGACTGCTTTGAAAACCACTTGTGTACACCAGCACAGGAGAAGACTCATGTGGTTTGACCGGGACTCCACAAGTGCAAGCTACATCTACCATGCGATTTGCAGCCATTACAAATACCACCTTGTGGCCACTGCAAAAAACAGCCAAATACTCGTTGGAACAAAGTAGGTGTGAGGGTAACTGCTGTGTCTGGCGTAGCCTCAGAAACAAGGAGAGCATGCCAAAAAGGTGGCTCGAAGAAATGCATGTGGATCCAGTCGCAGAGCACCAGCCAGAGAGAGCGCTCCTCTTTCTTGGACTCGCTTAAATAAGCAGTGGGAGAGAGTGTCGTGCCCCCTAACAGTGCGTCTATGGTACAGTGTAGTGCCCCCTAAAGGCAGGTCTACACCAGTTCAAAATGAAACCGAACCCAATACACAACAGTAACATGGTGATACACCCATAAACTCTTTCCCCATCACATGAAATGTGCTTAATTTTTATGCTCTTATGGCTTAAAGCATTTTTCCCCACATGTAGCAGCAACTAGGTGTACAGTTGATGAACACATTGTTACAAACAATGAAAAACGGGGAATGCTGCCGGAGCTAATGTTTCGACAGGCAGACTTGTCTTCGCCAGGACCGCAACTGTGGTTGCCATCCTGACAAAGACAAGTTCATAAAATCCCACAAGCCTCCATCTTCCCCTGAACTTTTCTTCCAGTTAAGAAATATACAGTGACACACAGAATATCAGACCAATCCATGTTTGAAAAGCAAGTAAAGCACAAATAATTACTTCAAACAGCCCTTGAAAATTCACATCAAAATGTTAAATGAACCATGTTGAAAAATAATGAACCATAATCGTTAACAAGGCAAATCATTACACCGAAGCCTGCAAGGTGCAGTAAGATTCATGAAAGGGGGAAGGACTATGTGCTGCAGCTTCATGCTATAAATGGGTATGTGAAAATTTTTCCCTTTCAATGATTTATCACTTTAACGAAAGCAGAGTGTAAAAGAAACTTGAATTATAAAAAAAATTATAGTGCAGACTTACTCCAGGTCAGTGCTTTGAAACCTGAGGAGACCTTGTGCATCGGTGTTTTAAGGAGAAACTGTAGGGGAGGGCGCGGGAGACGACCTAGAGAACGTGCCGACTGTGCATGGTAAATAAACACACTGCATTTACTCCAGTCAGAGTCTCTTCTCATCAGCGACATATAGGAGAGCCGGCTTTCTCAGCTGCGATCAGCACCGGAGGAAGGGGCTCATGGACCTAACTATTACTACACCACCAAAGTCGATTTTGCAGTTGTGCCTTTCACAGTGCTCTGCCAGGGTTGTGTTTCCATTCTTCACACATTTTTTGTGCTGGCGCATTCTGTCCCAGGGCCGTTATTCTGATGTGTCACCAAAGGTGATAGTATACCTTTGGCGACGCAACTGTAGCCTTTGTGTTTCCTTCAGTGGTTACTGGCTGGTTGAACAAACCAGAAAAGTGACGGCGATTCTCTGGTTTGTTCAACCAGCCAATCAAACCAGCGTATTCAGCATGGTATGGCCGATGGCAATCTGGGAAGAAGGCTTTTGCTGGAATTGTGGCATGTACAAAACACACTTGAAAACATCAACTGATCCCTTGGAACAATACCTTATGCATGTGGGAATTGTGGCTCAAGCCATTTTAGCTTCAAATTAGAGTGACTTCTTAAAAAAAAAAAAAAAGTGCCCCGCCATGGTGGTCTAGTGGTTATGGCACTCGGCTGCTGACCCAAAGGTCGCGGGATCGAATCCTGGCCGCGGCGGCTGCATTTCGATGCAGGCGAAGTGTTGAGGCCCGTGTGCTGTGCAATGTCAGTGCATGTTAAACAACCCCAGGTGGTTCGAATTTCCAGAGACCTCCGCTACGGCGTCTCTCATAATCAGAGCTGGTTTTGGGACATTAAATCCCACAAATAAATCAATCAATCAATTTTTTTTAAATGCCACATTTAACAGTAGCACACAGGAAACATATGGAGAAGGCACAGGTGGACAAATAGTAAACATTGCAGAGAATGAGGGAGCGCTTGTTTCAACAAGGGTGGCAGTTTCAATTTGCTAACTGGGGTGGGGCAGGGGGCTTGTGAGGGCAGTGTAATGCCTTACCTGCTATAGGAAAAAAAAAAAAAAGAAAACATACTTCACACTATAGTCGAAACAACATACACTTATCATGCAGCCACATTTAAGATATGCTAAAATGGCGTACACATGGAGCTGTTTATTTTCTGGTAAAGCCTGATTTTAATTACACCCCAAAACATGTTTCAGAAGAGTACCAGCACTGAATCTAATTTCTCCCCTAATTACTAGACTACAAACCAATTTGTTTTGTTACACTGCATGGAGTCTGTGGAGCGCACACTAGCTAGCCAACCTCCGGACAGTGACATTAAATTCGGTTGGCGAAAGTGAACACCATTGACGTATATTTCATTTCACAAAGTATGTGCAGGACTGTGGATGCTAATGGATGCTTTATCAACATAGGTATATAAATTTAACCTGTAAAAAATCCATTTTTTCTCATATTATCACCTTCTAAAATAGCCCTCCACTTTTACCCGCCAGATTTATTAAAGCGTAGGACCCAAAACAAATTACTAGACTTATACAATGGGGTGGAAAGTTGGGTAATCTAGAGGCAGCAAGTGTGTCTTGACTTGCTGTTATTTTAAAGTAATGTACCTGACTGAACCTGAAGCACGGGCCACTGTGCTTAGATCCAAAAGCCCAACACCCACATCCACACCACCACACATGGTGAGGAGATGGCCAAAAGGCTAGCCTGGAGGCCATCCCTCCATTATGACTGCATTGCTTAGTAAGTAAAGTTCACGTACTCATACCAGGAGTAAAATTTTCATCAGATTGTCTAGTCAAGTGACAGGAGGCTATGGGACGAAATACATGGTCATTCCACCTACATTTGTTATTCAATGCGCAAAGCTGCATTTCATTGCGAAAATAACTAGAGCAACAGGGCAAGTTTTACTGAAAGTTTGATGGCACATGTAGAAATGTGTGCCAATCACAGATTTCATTCCTGGAGGAGATGCCAGGCAAACTTGCCAGCTAGAATTCATTAGCTGCTGTATATCACCATCAACCATTATTATGAACGCTCCTAGAAGGTGTTTCCCATTGTGTAAGCTGATTAAATTTTTTTCCTGCGATGCAATGAAAGAAATTAATGTTAGTCAACTGCAAATCTATGTTATTTTAACATTTCTGGATGTTAACCGCACCTGACAGTTCACTTTTTTGGAAATAATTGTTATCTTTGGAAACTCCACATGTAAGGATTTTTGGAAGTTATACCAGGCATTTTAGCCTGGTTTCTAGCGAGAAATACAGATGAACAGGTGCTTTTATTGTGTACTTGATGTCAATAAGCAGGAATGGAAGAAGGCCGAAAGGGAAGAATAAGAGAGCATGCTGCAGAGACTAGCTTAAGCTGCCACTGGGCTGCATGCTTGGTCGAGGTCTGGGAGTTTTTATTGTGTACAAATAAATTTTTAGAAGAAATAATGGACCAAGGGCCTTGTAGTCGTGATTGAGAGAACATGCCACAATATAGAAAGCTTATAGCAACTGAGGGTATAGTGAGTTTTTTATTGTAAAAAGGATGGCAGTGTTTTCAGTTCAATTCTGAGGTGACCACAACATTTCCAATGATGATAAAGTAGACTTCTTAGTAAAATGAAGATGCTGGGATATTTCCTTGAATAAATTTAGATTGACAGCCAGATTAAATCAGCCTTGTACTTAAAAGGCATGCTCTTGAAACAATTCTAAAACCAGCTGCATGTGCAAACTGCTGGTTTGTGGTGAAAATGGAGAAGTTTCACCTTCACCTGTGAACACCGGTCGTTATTGATCTTTACTAGTGTTACAGTTCCTTCTGTGGTGGTGTGGATGAGAATGGTATGAAATGTCTACCCTTTTTTATGGGGGGGGGGGGGGAATGTCTCCTTTTTTTGGGAGCCATATTTACATGGAAAGGTTTGTGGCATGTTGTGTGATGTCAAAAATTTCCCTTGTGGCGCTGATTGGTTTGAGACTGCTTTCCATCACTGGGAGAAAGTTATAACTTGTTGCAAGTGAAACAGAATGATGCGTTACCAAAGGAAGGAAGAAAGGGAAGATGTCCATAGCCACGGCTGCCATGGTATGCCGTGGGCCTGCTTGTGAGACTGCAGTGTCGTGCACACTAGCAGTGTTGCAACACTGCTGACATTCCAGCACAGCCATATAAGATGCTTGTGCATCTCGGGCAAGAGTGTGGGTGCAATGAACCTGTTGTCATGCAGGATAAGAGCTTCAGTTGGTGACAAGATCATTTCTGCTTGCAAAATAGAAAGCTTCTGTGTGTGAGCATGCCTTATTCATTATTTACATGCTTGTTGCACCGATGGGTAATGGGTTGCTTTCTGTGGTCGTACAGCAATTTGTCTGGCAGTACTTACTTTTGTAGCAGTGAAGCTTACATTGCAGTAAAAAATTTTTCATCTCCTTAATACTTCCTTGTTTTATTTCCTTATTTATGATTCCATTTGTATGTTTAGGGAGCTTCAGCAGTTGCATTTCCCGAAGTTGTGTTGAGGTTCATTAAATGATCCATGAGAGCCACCTTCCAAAGAAACAACTGGCTAGATATTGGCTTTATTTGCTTTTTTTTCCTTTATAGATAGTGTTATACTTTTTCAACATTAGAACTTGGTTGACATGAATGTTTAAGCAGTGCAGATGTGCTGCATATTTTCTTTTTTTTATTACTCCTCTGAGCAGGAAAAGTAGAGCTTACAGGCTATTTTCCCATGAATTATGAGCTATTGTTTTATGTGGCAAATGAGTTACATGGAATTTCACAAGGTGAAGAAACGATTATGAAAGGGAAAATCGGCATCCACCTGTTTGTATTACAAAGCTGCATCGATCTCCTTGTTGTTTTTGCTACAAATGGGTGGATGCAAATGTTTCCTTTCATATTCTTTTTATAATTTTGAAAAATGTATGACACTGGTTGCTGGCGTAGGCTAATGTGCTCGTTTTACACGACTCCAGTTGTTTGTCCAGGCAGTGCCTGAGCCTTGCTTGCCAGTACAAGGATGGTACCGGCGCTTACGTATGTCCCAAATGGTGTGACATCGACTTGAATGCATCCTACGAGCCGTCATATAATGTGGCACCCAAAACCTACTGGTACGTTGGATCTTGTGTTCATGTTTGTGAGAATGTGAATATTTGCATAAATGTTGTGGAGAAAGGCTCATTTGGTGCTCTTAGGCTGTGGGAGAGATTCCTCCTGCAGTCTAGAAAGTGCCTGAAGTCTTCAGTGCCTTGTGACCAGTTGTTCAATGTGTATTTAAGTTTGTTGATTTTGCGGGGTTGTTCACAAACACCGTTTGTGCCACCATTGCCACAGTGTACTGCGTTTTGGTTATCGCTCATGAATATAGACATTGGCCATCTGTGCAATATCATTGGCAAGTGGCATTTGAGCTCTCTGATGCATGTAGAACTGCGATTTCTTCCTGTGGCCACTGCAAGCATGGTTGCTCATGCTATAAATACAAGGAGAGCATCATTAGGAGGCAAAGAGTGCAAGCATCGTAGATGTCTCATGAGACAACATGCATATTTGGGCTGGCTGGTAGATCTTTAGATATGCACTGACCATCCAAACTGATAAAAGGCTTCTTCAGTCAACGCAAGTCAAGTTTATTTTTATTTTGCAATATCATAAATTACAAATATAGAATATGCAGAAGAGACTTAGTGGGTAATGAACAAGAAGAAGGCAACAAAGTATAATCTTGTTATAACATACCTGCTTACAATGGACACTTGGATACAACATACGAATTTGCAGTGTTGCGCTGCTCTTGCTATCTCTTCCATTTATTGAGATTCATATATGATGCATTCTGATACAATATACATTTTGGTGTAGGCTCCTGACACTGCCTAGTGGCGCGCCGGAGTAAGCAATCATCAACGCTATCGTGCTATCTTCCTGCAATACTGATCCTTACGCTGGCGCGCCATGTTTTTGAGACCATTCAGAGGCTAGGCCTCATAGGCGCCACTGCTAGGGCAGCCCCGAACCTTTCAATGGGTTGCATGCCCACGAAGCTTGTTTGAAAACAAGCCAAGGGCACAGATATGTTGTCATTTTGATTTGTAGCATCAAATCAATCTTAAATGCATTTTTTTCTTTTTCTTTTCTTTTTCAACATTTTTTGCTGATATATTTAGACACACTCTGAAACTGATAAGCGTGAACAGAGCAGGTGGCTTGACAGCCATTTAATTTTTATGTATTGTATGTTTTATGACAGTTGCCGTACACTCTGGTTAGTAAAGGTTTTTAATGCTCTATTACGTAACTGCATTGCGTCATAACTAATGTACCTTGGCACTCGTGTTTCGACCTTCCCAGGTATCAATAAATAAATAAATAAATAAATAGATGGAGCCAATCAACACAGATCCTGACACACACACACATAGGTTTTCCATGAACAAAACTACCTTACACTATAGTAATCGGGAACTTGTTGGGATGTCATAATTGTAAGCTCTGTTGGCTTTGGCATAAAAAAGTGCATAATAATTTATGAATGTTCTGCAATCCGTGCGGGGGTTCCTGCTGCTTGTTAAATGTCATATGAACTGTATGTCCACTATTTCTACGATCATCTCTGAGAAAACCCGGCAGTCAAGTATGTATGTTGTATGTCTTTGCACATTGAATTATTCTTTATATATGAATGGTAATTATTTGTTGTGTACGTAAATATTAGGTACGTATGCATTTTTTGAATTTTGTCTGACACAAAAAGTCATCCATTGTGACCTTGGGACCTTAAGGCAGCAGCACCACCTTTTTTCGTTTTTCTTCCGGAAACTATTTTGCTATCCATTTGCCATCATTGATGGTAAACATTTATCTGAGGCTTGCACGAAGGCAGCGCATGCAGTCCACCATTGATGGTCAACATTGATCTGAAGCCTGTATGAAGGCAGTGCTTGCTATCGAAAAGTTTCTTACTATACCACTTGCACAGGTGATTTCTATGGTGACGACCCAGATTTGGTATGGACCACTCTTGCGTTTCTTCTAATTCAAATGGCCCCGCCACGCTAGTCTAGTGGCTAAGGTACTTGGCTGGTGATTCGAGGGTTGCGGGATCGCATCCCGCCCGCGGCAGCTGCATTTCTATAGAGGTTAAATGTTGAGGCCCGAGCACTGTGCGATGTCAGTGCACGGTAAAGAACCCCAGATGGTAGAAATTTGGGGAACCCTCCACTACGGTAGGAGTCGCGGGCCGCACCCACCACTAAACCAAAAGTGGGTGGGGAGGGGTTCCTCCGGACTTAATAAAGTTATTTCCTCCTCCCTCCACTACGGTGTGTCTCATAATCAAATCGTGGTTTTGGGACGTAAAACCGTAGAAATCAATCTAACGTTTTACGTAGATTGCAGCACTATCTGCATTCTAATGCAGATGGTGCTGCATTCTCTGGCAAACTGCACTGTCAGGAGCCTATAATAGACTAAATTATAAGGCGAGGAAGCTGGTCAACACTCCATTACAGTGGTGTTTTGTACCGTCGACATTTCAAGTTCAGTAGCTTCCTACTTCAAACATCACTTGCCATAGTTTCTGGAAGGGGACAGTGGCAGTGGGATCGACACAGTGAGATAGTATCATAACGGCAAGTGAAATGAGCAGACTTGTAACGATGGAGGTGCGCATAGTGTCCAAAGGTGCTTGCCTTACAGCACAGTTGAAGCTCACAAGCTCCTTTCAGTAGAATTTGAGGGGGATAAACTTGTTCTTTGAACATGTTTGTGACTTGTGATTCACTCCGTTTATAACAGACACATTTAGTTTTTGCATAGAAACCTGTTGTAACAGTACTTGTATTGCACACAGTTCTTTTACAACAGACCAGCGTTTTCTTCATTGCTGAGGTCTGTTGTAGTAATGAGCTAATGCTCTAGCAGACGGGAACATTCTGTCCTCCATGTGAAGGACAGAATGTTGTGATGCTCCGCGCTTTCATGGGCCCTCTGGATAGGTTGGGTTTGCTTTTGGAGCACCGTGCTTCTGATGGGCTCCTCCTGTTCACAGCTTCACTAGAGAGAATGTTGTTAGGCAACAAAGGACATTGCCAGAGCACGTGAGCCATAGAGCAAAATGTTTCACTACAGTCAGGACAACCAGGGTCCATGTCCGAGTATAACTTGCTGAGGAATCCCCGGACGGGAAAGACACCATCTGCAACATTCTAAGAGTAGGTGACTCTGTCCTGCTGAGCTTCGGATGAGGAAGAAGGTGGACTCCTGTTAAGTTGGTAATCTTTCGTAATTTCATTGCATGTGAGAAGTGGATTGTTCTGTTCAGTCCCATCCTGCTGTCTCAAAGCCACCAGACCACTGCGGCATGCGAGTTCTCTCACGCACAGTCATGGGCCGGCTCTTTGAGGTTGGGAAAGCCTTCTAGAAGATTCCTCCCCATGTGTGCAGGGAACCACATGATATAATGAGAACCGGGGCAAGCGCTCTTCTCTAGATTGGAGGCCACCTCTTGAGTGAGGTTACCCGACTCGAATGCTCTATCCTAATTGCATCTCTCGGGTTGGTGTAAACATAGAGACGCTGTGGGTCACACAAGGTCAGTGCAGCCGTCATTTGCTCTGCTATACCAAGGGTGGCGCTGAGGTGAATAAGCGAAGCACCCCCCGTTCGTCTATCACCGACAATGTGGATGTTCTCCTGCTCTTGTGCTGTGCCGCCTCGATGAAGACATGGTAGTCTGTGTCATCCATAACTCTATTGAAGGTGGCTCGTGCACGGGCTTTGTGTGTACCCTCGTTGTGCTGTGGATGTGCATCTCGCGGGAAGGGCCTCACCTGTAGGTTGCCCGTGTTTGCCATGTCAGTGGTATCTGCTGTTTCTCCATTAACCTAGGAGCCATGCCAACTTCTTCAAGGATCCATCTGCCAGCCTTGTTTGACAATAGTCTAACTGGGCCTATATGATTTTGTCTATGTTATTGTGCATCCGAAGTTGTTCTAGCCTGTCAGAGCTCGTGGTAGTCGGCAAGCCTAGCACTGTTTTGATGCTCTTGCGCATGAGTGTGTCTAACTTGCACTTTTCTGTTTTGGTCCTTTTGAGAGCTGACGCCGCATAGTTAAGATGATTGAGTAGAAACGTGTGGTACATCCAAAGGAGGTTGTCTTCACCTAACCCCCTTCTTTCGGTTGGATACCCTAGTGATTAACTTTAGCATGTTCTCCGTCTTGGCTGTAACATGTGTAATTTTTCTGGCATTACATCCCCTTGCACCTATAAGCAAGTCTAGGATCTTGACGGAGTCGGCTCTAGGAATGTTCTGGCCATTATTTGCATACAATGCCATTGGTAGCTGGTTCAGGGGCGTGAGACCCCTTAGCCCCCTGACTTGCGGTCGGTAAAGGAACAGCTCCGACTTACTCAGAGACAGCCCGAGACCAGTGCCCGTGAGGTAAGCCTCTGCCTCATCCAAGGCCACCTGTAGAGCTTGCTCCAATTCTCCTAGGGAGCACCTTGGGTGCCAAATCATAATATCATCGGCATAGAGTGCATGACCTCTGTACTCTATGCCCAGCCTGTCTCAAAGATCTTTCATGACTATTTTGAAGAGCAGGGGTGAGATGACTGAACCCTGAGGCGTACCCTGAGCGCCCGATCTGTACACACTCGACCGAATTTCGTCCACCTGAATTGTAGTGGTTTTGTTCATGAGAAAGGACCTGGCAGTCCTGGAATTTGACTCCTAGGCCCATCCCTGCCGTGGCCTGCAGTATGAATCGATGTAACACTGTGTCAAACACCTTAGTTAGATCCAGGGCGAAAGTGCCTCTTACGTCCTGAGTGCCACTATCGAAGATTTGCATTTTTTTTTACTTATTTATTGGATACTGTGAGCCTAATAACAGGCTCATACAGGAGTGAACAGTCATTGCACAGCCCAATTTCACAACATGAAAACCGAACAAAAGTTATCACACCACTTCAACACAAAGTTTTTCAACATCAGTGTAATTTCCATCGATAGGCCAGGCCGAAAACCTACCATATTGTGTGGGAAGAGGTCCCTACGCTCTATGCTCCCGGAAACCCTGTTTAAAATTGCATGCTCTGCTGCCTTGCCTATGCATGAGGTTAGGGATATCAGTCTCATGTTATCCAAATCTAGGGGTTTTCCAGGTTTTTGAGTATCACTGTAGCTACATTCCAGTCATTGGGCATCTCTCCTGCCTGCCATGTCCTGTTGACCTCCTTAGATAGTAGTTACACTGCCTTATCGTCCAGGTTTCATAATAGCCTGTTAGAAACCTCATCAGGACCCGGAGCTGATCTACTGTTAAAAATTGTGGAGCATCACCCTGATCTGTGGCTGTGAAGGGTGCATCCAACTCCTCCGCTCTCGCACACTCTATGAGAGGATAATTCTGTTCTTGTGTGGGCCCAATGGGGAAGTATTTATCTGCAATCACATCCAAATTGACTGTTCAGTACCTCCCTGCTGTCTGTGCCTGTGTATGACTTTAAAGGGGCCCTGCGACACAAATTGAGTAGGCCGTTTTTATTACTGATTCTAGAACTGTTGCACGCGGGGATGTCGCAGCGAGAGTAGAAACGCCGAAAGCAGAGTGGTTGTAATTTTATTTCAGCGAACAAACCGCCCAAAATCGCCTTCTGTTTGAACTGAGGCGACACATAGCGGAGATTTTTGTTACAGGAAGTGACATGGAGTGACGACATAGGAGGGGCCAGGCCGGGCGTTCTGATTGGCTTGACGCTCCAAGGTGCTTGTTACACACGTGTGGTGTCTGCTTGATCACGCTATTCAGTACCAAAATGCACTAAAATAGTTTTTATGCTTCGTAAGATAGAGAGAAAGTATCTGAGATTACTTGCAAAACGACACCAGGTGTGTTGACGGCCGGACGCTATATGCGCGCGCGCGCTCTGCTCCCGGCGCCTTCCGGTGTCGCTCTATAAGACGCGCGTTGCTATTGGACTCCTCCACTGACGTCAGCGGGAGAGCGAAATACGAAAGGGAATGTTGGTTTCATGCTGTCTGCTCGTGTTTTGAACTTCGAGGGCTAATAACTCCAGTTCTAGACCACCGATTTGCATAATTCTTTTTGCGTTCATCTCAGCAATCGATCCTACACACACTGCAGTACTGCAGACGGCAGTTGAAAAAGTGTCGCAGGGCCCCTTTAAGTGATTACCTTTGCTTGCCCATAGTCTGCACGTCATCCAGGAGGTGCTTGAGGAGACTGGCTCCACTTCATTCACGAACGCATGGACTCATCTACTGCCCCGCAGGCCTTGTCCCATCGGGGCCAGTTGAGCTCTGCAACCTTTTTCCTCAGCCCGCTGTTTAGTCGCATTTTCCAATTTGTCAGAGTTGAGAGTTTGACCTCTAACAGATGCACTAGGCATGAGTCCATTCTGGAGACATCTGAATCAGTTTGTACTAGCTTACTAGCCCCCTCTACGTCCTCCATGAGTGAGTCTGCGCCTAATGAGCAAAATGTGGTCATTCGCTCCTTCTTAAGTTTTCTAAACTCGTCCCACTCCGTGACTCGAAATACGTTGTGCAGTTGGGGCCCTTAAAGTTACTGGCACCTTGAAGTGGTCGCTGCCGAGGTTATTGGCCCACATGACATTCCTTACACATGCCAAATCGGGCGTCTTGTGCAACTATGTGCCCAGCCAAGTGGGGAAACCCAGGGTCTGTGATCACCACCAGTGCGAGGTCATCCAGGATCTTTGCCAGATTCTCTCCTTTTACTATCTGTCCGACGTAGCCCCATGCACTATGAGGTGCATTAGAATCTCCAGCAGCTATCAGGGGGAAGTGGTTTGCTATCGACATCGCCAGCCTAAGCAGAGAGTTAAATGTCTGTCTCTGGTTCGACAGCGGCCTATAGACATTAAGCACAAAGACGCTCTGCTTAAGCCACCCATGCGGTACAACCTCCATGAAAAGGGCCTTCATCTTACCCCGTCCAGATTGAATATGTTGCTCATTAAGGGCTAAACTGTTTCTAATCATCGTGGCTAGTCCTCTGCTTTCCTCGCTCCTGACTGACATAGTTTTGAAGCCAGGCAGGGTAGGTTCATCATATAGTGTCTCCTGTAGTAATATCTGCGGCTTTTCCACCTGGGCTGCCAAAAACTGCCATACTGGAGTCTTGTGCCTTTGAAAACTAGCACGGTTCCACTGCTAGATTGCCAGCTCTTTGTGGTCGCCCACCATGATGCTACATTAGCATGTCTTGCTCTGTGGCCGTAGCTTCCTCTGAGTAATTTGCTGTGTTGCTCTGCCCTCGGACCTTGGCTTTAGCCCTAATTGCCACCTTTTCCTCCAGTAATGTTACTCTTTGCACCAAGAGCTTTATGCTTTCCTGATTTTCTCTACTTATCCTGAGCAGTTCCTCCAACTTATTTCTTTGCTGAGCCTCTCCATCAGACGTTTCCAAGGGGCTCTTCTCCTCAGGTGGGGGCCCTTATACTTTGCTTTACTGTGTCCTAGGTGGGGCTTGGCTTTATTAGTAAGCTACCTTTCATATCATTTTTGTCTTGAGGCATAATAATTGTTACCTAAAGCAGCTTATGTGTTATGGCCATACATGACTTCCTCATCAGATGAGAAAGTAGCTTTTATAAAGCTGTGCTTTTTTTTCCCATGATGTTCTTAAGAGATGGCATTATTAATACAGTAAAAGCTTCTGAATTAGGATTTATAGGGACCGGAGAAAATGTCCACATTAATGAAATGTCTGAATTATGGAATGGTCAAAATAAACACAAAAACACACAAGTTTTTAAATGTACCTTTACTGCACAAAGTAATCACAGGTGCTTGCTTGTTTTTGAGTGGAAATTCGCACGGGCACAACTTTTCTGGGCCGTTAAAGGTGCTCAGCAGCTTCCGTGCTGTCTGCGATGCCGAAACAAAGTTCTTTGAGGATGACGAGGACATCCACGGCTTCCTCTACTGAGTGCCTGTTGCCATCGACAGAGAGTTGCCATCGACATCGACAGAGCATGTTGCCATCGACAGAGCATGAAAGCATTAGCAATGGTCAAGCTAAAACAACTGTGCTGAATCTCAATAAAATGGCATTCAATGATGCAGCACACCAATGGGAACAAAGCAACAAAATGGGTCGTTGATTCGGAAGAAATTAAGCCTGCTGCAGCACATTCATATCGGGAGTACGCAGCTCTGAAAGCATACGGCACACACAAAAGTGCTGTTCCTGCAGTGCGATCACAGATAGTGACCGTGCAGTGCATATGCACCGAGCAAAAATGAAACTTTGCCCCACCTGCTGCGGATAAATGCTTTGTCGCTGACAGCATTATCGGGATGGTGTTCATCCATGATGCATGATGATCCATGATGAGAGAAGGCATTCTTTTTTTCATTTTCGAGCTTTGCCAGCGGCCAAAAAGTCATTGAATTATCCGGTTTCCGGTAAAGTCTGTCCTAAATAACGAGCATCTAGCCTCATAGCATGATGCCTCATAGCATGATGCATGCAGAGAACAAGTCCGAAAGTAATTTTTCGAAACAAGGTAGAAGGTGATCTGATGTGGTGAACTTGTACTCAGTTCACACCTTCTCTATTTTCCTACTTCTTCACTTCCTCATGGAGCCGAGCTCCCCCAGTTGACGTTGCCGCTGTGAAGAAGGATGGGTGAAAGTCTTCCCCCTACTGCCTGTCCATCGTTGGTTGTCTCTACTGAAAGGACGGAGACCACCCTTTTTTCTCACACGAGCTTAACTTGACTTTTATACACAAGATGGTATATACACATTGACAGACAGTAGCCTCGGTTGGCAGGACTTAGGTGGAACCATTGGTTGGTAGGGCTTAGGTAGAAACATCGCTTCCATTCGGCAGAGCCGACCAGTGCATAGCACCACTCCTGCGACCAGAACCACCACCCGGACTCGTACTAGATGTCCTCTCTAGCACTATCCGCTCCCTAGCCTCGGTTGGTAGGACTTTGGTGGAACGATCGCTTCCATTCGGCAGAGGCGACCAGTGCATCGCACTGCTCCTGCGACCAGAACCACCAATTGGCCTCGTGCTAGATGTCCTCTCTAGCACTATCCACTCTGTCCTTACCAACCTTCAGCCTTCCAACCTTCTGACCACCTCTCTTCCAACCCTGCTTCCAACCTTCTGACCAGCTCTCTTCCAACCTCGCTCCTCCCCCCCTTGCCAGGGATGAGGGGCCACCTTATAAACACTAGTTGCTCCGCCCCTGAATCCCTCACAGCAAATCTTTCACACTGGGCACTCCTCCTACCTCCACCTCTCCTTTTACTGCACACTTAGCGGAGGAGAGAGAGGTCAGTGCCAACCACCCTGCAAAGTGCAACATACGGACATCAAACAGAACCCCGCGTACCAACTAGTAGCACTTACAAGACACATGGAAAGGAACATGGAAACATACAAGCACAACCATCCACACTGGCAACGAAAAGAACATACAGAAATGAAACACCCCAGCTGACTTCAACCCATGAACAATAAACTTGGCCTCCACTCTGCCCCTTGCTAACATGTGCCTTTAACGAAGGCGCTCCATGGGGTGCGATGATGCCAAGCACCCTCTGATGGTGCCAAACCCCAGCCAGGTGGTCCAAGATGGTGCCAAGCCCCATCTTAGCCAGCTGGTGACTACAGACATTCCTCGACAGGCTGCCTGAACTACATGTTTCCCTGGGGCTGCCAAACACCTGTCAAGCCGGTTCCCAGTTGCCAGCTACCCTGTTCCCAGCTGTACAATGAATTCCAACAATGGGTGCCATCTGCCCCGCATGTCTGCCACGTGGCTGTGCGCATTCTCCGGCGCATAGCCCACCATATTGGACTACCATGATATCCGTCTTATTCCGACGATCTTTACACCGAATATCCGATTTTCTGAATTAATGAGAGTCGAATTAACAAACCTTAATGTATGCATCTCTGCTGGGTGCAGTATTGTTCAATAATCTGCATAAAGTTGTTTTTGAACATTGGATCAAATGTGAACAGTTTGTACTTCTCTTGTGGAAGCTACTGTTTCAGCTCTGTACTGAGTTGTGAAATTTAAACTCGTTCTGTTATGCAGATTTGGGGCAGAGCTCCTGCAGATGATAGCTGTGTTTAATTAGCGAAAAAAAAAACTATATAACTGTTGCCTGCTCAACATATGTTTTCAGTGCTTATGCGAACTATATTTCTAAACTGTTTCATGTATTCTGTGCTTATCTGGTCGTCATCTTTGTGCTTAGTTGCTTTGCAAAGTTTCTGCAACTGTGGAATGCTAGTATGCCCAATACAGTGAAACCTCAATTGCAAGTACCCAGGTGATGCAGTGACCTACATTTTACAAAGGCCTGGTTTGGTTCGCTGAAACCGGCATAGACATAAGATATTAAAAGCCTCATTCATATGACAATTTTACACCCCCTTGTCTCTTACGATCCCTCTTACCTCTCTGGCAGCATCAAAAAAAGAACAGCATATGTATACCTAGAGGTGACCCAGGGCTAGTAGTCTATAGATGACAACAGGTATTGAGTTACAGACTCATTAGATGACAAATGTCATGGAGTTTGGACCACCGAATGCCTCAACATAATTTGGTGGGCTCGTGCTGAGGTTGGGATAGAGTCAGACGAGATGACAACAGGTTTTGCATAACACAAGTTGAATGTAACAAAATGAATTGAGAAATAAAAGCAAAGGAAAAGAAAAACCAAACTTCCATCATGCAAGAAATGAAATGCATGCTCCCAGTGTTCATCCAGCCATTGTCTTGCTGCACTACAGTCCGCAAAGAAACAATGTAAAAACCCCTGTATAATATGAGGTTTCTTTTCTAAAATTTGCTATGTGACATTTTTGCCTCGTATTACATATATGCGGGTCCCGGTGTCTTCCATCCAAAATTTGCAGTTTCGGTTTCGTTGTTGCTCAGTGCTACCATCATCATCGATACTCGTAGTGGAGGATGTGTTATCTAGCGGTGGCATTGTATGCTGCTACAAATGGCTGCCGCTATCAGCCGGCACAGGGCCAGCAGGGCGGCATCATTTTGACTGTGCCGAGAATTGGCACGTCCATTTCAAGTTTATCTCGCACGATGTCGGGCCGTGAAAACATTACCGAGCTGCTTTTAAAAGGGAGGTTATTTTGGATGCCATCGGCAATTGCACTGCAAGGCGGCACTTCAGCATCACTGAGCGCTACGTTTAAGAAGCAAAGCGAAACAACTTTTCCGTGCGGCTGCCTGGAAGTGTTAGGGAGATGAAGAATGGAGTCTTTCCTGAGATTGAACGGAAGCAGACTGCCTTCGTGAGATGCCAATAGTATTCCTACCCAGCTGCGAATGCGGAGCTACTACAAGCGAAAGTAAGAGAAAGGTATTCCGTGCACCACGCTGGATTTCCTTTACGTTGGTGGATGTCGTTACCGCAGAAACTATCGCGCCATGTGACAAAGCCACAGAAGCATCTCTATCAGCTGGGGCATATTGACAGCGCTGATGGGACGCCAGTGAGAAAGCATCCCCGAGAAGCTCGTCAATCACCCCTTTAGAATTATGGCACCTTTGAACGCACTTTACACCCCTGAAAATGATTTTCTGTGAAAAAATATGTCCAACAAGGGTCTTTTGAGAGACAGTGCCAGTGAAACAGATGACTGAATGTTAACTGCAATGCCAATAAAATGCTCTCTGTGAGCTTTCCTCACTCGCATTTTATGTGGCTGAAAACTTTTTCGTTTTTGCCATTCTCAAATTAACTTCGTATTATATGCGGGTTTTTACGGTACCGAGATGCCCGAAGCAAGTAGAGCTCATCTTCGTCTTCTAAGTTTTTGTGTTTTGCTGTTGTTGAAGTATCAGTGGGGTCTCTGTTGAGCCTAGGTAGACCATAGTGTGTAGGTGAGGTTGCCCAGGTTGATGTACCAGCAATATACTGCCAGGGGGGGCAAGGGGGGGGGGATCATTTTTTTCAATGCTAGGTCTTGCATACGGAGGCTCCATTGTTACACCATCGTCTCAGGCTCCTGGCTCGTGTTCATCACTGTTCCCTGCCAGCTGCTTCCTTGTTTGAGTGCATCTTTCCCTGGGCCTCTTTCGAGACGTTCGAGGCTGCTTAAATGCGTCCTACCTGTTCCCACGTGTGACTTTGTTTCTGTATTCTTCTGTGCACTACTCAGCCGGGGCAGGTGCAGTGTTGTTCCGTACCTGCTTCTTTTTTTTTTTTTTGCTGGTTTCTGGTTTTGCTTAGTGGGCGCTTGAACATGACGAGCAGTGCCATACCAGACCCGCTTCTTTTGTTGTTTCTGGGAAATGGCTTATGTGCCGATGGGTCATACTCGTGATGCCATGTGGCAAACACGTCTTGCCCATGAACACGTGATCGAAGACCTGTCCGCTTCTTCACTGCTTCTGCCAAGCATGTTATTTAGTGTTTGATTAGTGGTCTGGCTGTCACAGCCTGAATATAGGAGAGGCCTTTTGCCCTGCAGTGGCAGTAGATGGGCTTGTGCTGCTGCTGTTGAGGATGGTGGTGATGATGAACTTTAGTATGATAATTACCCAATAAAAATGCCCCTGAATGTATTGATATCATATTTTTAATATAAAACTGATGTGCTTTTGTGCTGATGATTGGAAAAAGAGAGAAAAGAAGCACAGTTTGACTTTTTAGAATGGGAAGCTTATTCTCCTGGAACTTGCTTTTCTGTGATCCAGTTTTGCCGACTTTAAGATCACTTCTACACACACCTTAATTGCATGCCAATTCAAAGGCTATTACCCTGACAAGGTCAGTTTATGTGGAGTTAGTCTGTAAGCTGGTCCTTGAGGACCTTATATTTTCCTGTTTTTGACCTATAGAGGCCATTTCAACATGCAGCTAAAAATTTTGCTTTGTTCGCACTGCTCTTAGTCATAGCCATAAGGCACACAAGAAAGATTCAATGCAGCCATCTTCAATGTGCAAAATAGCGTTCCTTTGACGTGAGCTTTAATAATGAAAGTCAGTGGCACATTACTATTCGAACTACATTGGGAATAGGTATGATTCACACAGGTGGCAATTGACCATGAATTGAACCTGTACAACTTGGAAACAAAATGTACTACATTGCCATTTCGTGACAGCAGTAGCAATGACGCGATAATTTACCAGGAGGCTGCAGGCAATGCTAAAAATGTGGTTTCGGTTTTGTACGTGATTATAATGGTGCAGGCAGTTGTTAGACTCGTGTTATTGGGAAGGTGCACATTACATCTGTTTAAAAACAAAAGTGAGGATTCACTCACGTCTCGTCCAATTAAGTGCTTGGTTGTCATTTTCTTTTAAATCGCTTAAACTACATTTATTGCAGCAGTGCATGTTCTTGCTGTCGGCTCATTCAGGTGGCCTATACCCATGTCTTCGGTGCAACTGAACGCCCCTACCTATATTCCCAGTTTTTTTTTTCAATTACGTGTACTGTGGTTTTGCATGGTCCTCTCAGAGCCGTACAATTGAGATTGCACTGTGTATGGTGCTTGTAAATTGTGAAATCACATGATGCCTGTAGCTACATTGTTCTAAGAGCATAAGGGCAGAGATCTCAGTGATAGTTATATGTGGGCCAAATGTAGAAGTAGCACAAAATTGATAGCTGGGATTTTGCATTGGTACAAACTATGCAACAATGGGAAAAAATTGACAAGGGGAAGAGATGAGTGCACATATGTACCTGTTCTCACTTTAATAATTGATTGGGTTTTACAGGCCAAAACCATGCTATGATTATAAAGCATGCCTCGTAGTGGAGGGCTCCAGAGTAATTCTGACTGCCTTGGGTCCTTTAACGTGCACCTAAATTGGGGGACATGGGTCTTACAAGACCAAAAAAATATCATGAAAAAAATGTATTTTTCGAAAGTAACAGATTCATGATTTACAAACAGTGCCGCACGTTCCAACAAAGTTTCCTGCCTTGTGAATGATGTGAATGTTTCACAACTTCATGCTACATTTGAATAATTACAAGCCTTCTTTGTCTTTTGGCATCTCTTATAAAACCTGAATTTTTCACTCTTTGCAAGCATTTGGTAGCGATTTCTCCTTAACCAGAGCACCCATATTTGTAATTCTTGTTGCAGTACTGAGATATATGAATAGTGCCCACAGTGGTATGAGCAGGTTTTTGTTTCAGCTTAGATAGTTTATTGCCCATTCATTAGACTGATTTTGAACAGAAAGATTTGATGTGCCATATAATTGTTAATAGATATCATATGAACAAAGTATTCCTACCACTTACAGCTTGTGCTTTGTAGTATCTGGCTATGTGACTAAAGCAAGAATCGTTTTGGAAGCAGAATGTTGAATGCTTAATGATGCAGTGAAAGTTACAATCAGGCAGCTCCATATTCCTTTGCAATCCCTTTAATATTGAAGCTATACCCTATCGAGTTCCCAAGCAGACCAACAATGTCAGATAAAGCAACGAATTTGTGTTTTCAATTGAATTCCGAAATCCTATCTTGATGTGTACTTTCCGCAAATGAGAGTAGAGTGGAACCATTTGCCGGTGTCTGTATTGAATTCTACGAGCATTGGAAGCTTCGAAGAGCCCATTAAGAATTCTTTATAAAACTGATCATCACTAGGGCTGTATGTATATACATTGTCATTGTGTTCAAAAGTACATGCTGTAGTTATTTTATACAGCATGTAATAACACCATCCCAATGTTTTGGAATATGTGTATTATTGTATTTTTTATGTATTTTCCATTGCCTGCAGTTTTGTTTTCATTGTACTATGTTGTACTTTGTCGCTGTGTTGTGTGCCAATCTACTGTACCCACCCCGCTGTGGCCATGGTGACCAACAGTATTTGGAAATTCCCAACTTGGAAGAAGCTAATATGAACTTTCTTTGAAATAGCAAAAGCACACTCCCAGTGGCTCTTTTGTGATTGCACTACTGCAGCAACAGGCTTTGAAAGAGCTGTTTCTTTTTTCCTTTTTTTTTTATCCTCTTTAGCTAATCTCAGGCACCCGCCGCATTGCTGCCGACTCATATACGTTAAAAGCTATAAGGCTGCTCTTACTAGACTTCTGTTGAACCATGCTCAGCAGTGACCGAAATTCATGACACTGTACTGGTTCTTGTGCAAGGGGAAGTGAGGGTGAGCAGGTGAGAAAGGAACAGGGTGAGGCCACTAGATCTACAGTTTAGTATAACAAAGGGGTTGGAAGGGGAGGTGAGTGTCAGAGAAGTGAGAGTGAGGAAGAGGGAAATGAGGAGGGTATAGCGTAAAGCTTAGCACACCCACATGTAGTATGGTATAGCAAGGAGGCGGGAAACAGAAGTGAGGATGAGCATGGGGAAAAGAGGAGGGGAAGGCCACCATCTCTGCTGTGACCCAGCCTTTCGCCCCTAGCGTGAGATGCCCCAATTTTTTTTTTTCGTAGCGTACCAAGGTTTTTAGCAAGTGGTTCAGTGAAAATAACTTTTGCATCACCCCTTGATCTGGGCAACATTTGAGGTTTGGATGATAAGGCGTGGCAGCAGAGTGCATGTGCTATTTTCCCTTATCACTTATCACCATGCATCAGGCTGCTTACACGTTAAGTACGTGTTATGCCTGCGTACTGTAAGGAAGACTTCACCAGCGTGGCTTCTAATTGTGGATGCTGGTTGCACTGTTCAACAAGACTGAATTTTTTTATAATGTTATTGTTATGTCTGTACAGCCGCTTGTGGCTGTAGACGATTTATTAAAGTACAGGAAACGTAAACAAGTTCAGAAGCGTAGCTCAAGCGTTGGAGTCACTCCTGGCCAACGTTCGACACCAGGCTCGCGCTCGTGCCACAGCGCCAGTACAGTCGCGCGTGCACTTCGTTGTCGTCTTCTAAGGCGACATGTCACTCTTCCTTCCTTAGACTAAGTCTCCATAGCGGTCTGGAGGTCGCCTAACCTCTGGCGGTCGCAGTTGCCGAGTGGTCACTGCCTGTGACGTCGACGGTTGCGAGGGAGTGTCGTCCTGCATCTCGGGCGAGTCAGGCGGTTGAGCAGTTGAGCTCGACGGTGTCTCTTCTGGCGTTGCGTCCAAGAGATCGTCAGCTGCGCTCCAATCTGTCGGCGATTGGGCTGTTTGCCCGGTCTGACTCGTTTTCCTCATGTGATTGAGGTGACGCCGAACCTTTCTGTGGTCGCTTTTTACAAGCCAGGATCGTGGTCCGACGCGGCGCAATATTTCGCCTTCAATCCAATCTGGCTTTTTCACAAACTGCCGGATAAGCACTCTATCCCCTACAGCGAAGCGGCGTGATTTTGGCAATGCCTCCTGGCTTTCAGGAATTTGTTTATCCACCTCCCGTTTGAGAAGATTGAGAGGGCAGAGCAATTCTCGCCCGAACATCGCTCTCGCAGGTGTCATTCCTGTGGCAGTGTGTATCGTCGTGTGTTGCCGATACAGAAATCTTGCAAGTCAGCACTGTATGGACTTGTCTGCATCCCTCAGCAATGCTCTTTTCAGCTCCGCCACATAGCGTTCTGCCTGGCCGTTTGTTGCAGGGTGGTACGCTGGTGAGGTTGCAGCCTGTATGCCGTTCGACGCATAGAACTGCTTCATCTCGTTGGAGATGAATGCTTTTCCGTTGTCGGAGATGACCTTTCAGGGAATGCCGAACGTTGCAAAGAGGCTTCGGAGCACGTCGATAACAGCCGCGGATGTTGCTTGCGTCACGTGCCGGACTTCGACCCACTTTGTGTATGCGTCCACAACAACCACGTAGGTGCGCCCGAGTAGTGGCCCCGCGAAGTCAACGTGCACCGTGTTCCATGGTGTCTGGGGACGGTCTCAGGTAGGAATAGGAGCTTTGGGTGGGCTCTTCTGCGTTGCTTGGCATTCACGGCACTGTCGCACCGTTTCCTCGATCACCTTGTCAATTCCGGGCCACCATACGTAACTCCTTGCACACTTCTTCATGGCTACCATGCCTCTGTGACCAGCATGCAGAAGTGCCAGAACATGGGATCGTGCTGAGCTCGGTATGATCACTCGGGATCCAAGTGTGATGCACTCGCGATGAAATGCTAGTGCGGTCGCTCGTCGTCGGTGAGGAGCAAACTCATCTCCAGTGAGTTTTCTCCACTGTGCCATCCTGCACTGCCTTGTACAACCTCTGCAGGATGCTGTCTTGTGTCAGGCGTGCTATCTCGGTAGCAGTCAACGGAGGTCTCGATAAAGCTTCGAACAATAGTACGTCGCCTGGAGGCCAGGGTTCATCGAGACGTTCTGGTAATGGCGATCGGCTCAACGCATCCGCGTTTTGATGGTTCTTGCCATGTACGCGTAGCTGAGTCATGACCTTCTGCGTGCTGGACGCGTCGATTAAGGTGTTGAGCTCGTAAAGGGCCACGTCTGGTGAGTCCTGCTGAGTCGTCACTGGTGCTGAGGCAGCTGTCGAAGTTCCTTGTCGGGGTATTTGATGCTATTGCTCGTTTTTGCCTCTTTCCGCTTTTTCAGGCAGGCCTTTTCAATGTGTCCGCGTTTTGCCCCGCCGCGGTGGTCTAGTGGCTAAGGTACTCGGCTACTGATCCGAGGGTCGCGAGATTGAATCCCGGCCGTGGCGGCTGCATTTCGATGGAGGCGAAATGTTGAGGCCCGTGTGCTGTGCGATGTCAGTGCACGTTAAAGAACCACAGGTGGTTGAAATTTCCGGAGCCCTCCACTATGGCGTCTCTCATAATCAGAACTGGTTTTGGGACGTAAAACCCCACAAAACAACAATGTGTCCGCGTTTCTTGCAGTAGTTGCAGGAGGCTGTCTGGAACTTGCAAGTGTCCGGATTATGTTGCGCGTTACAACGCCAACAGCGTTGTCTCTTCTTTGGGGAAGAGGTACTCGAGTGACCTTGGTTGTGTCTTGCAGATACTTGTGCAGGATTCGTGAATCTCTTTAAATTCGGTTTTCACGTTCTTCTGGTTTTCGACGGCGTTTTCAGCTCGCAGTGCGAGGTCGAAAGCTTTCTTGAACGTCAAGTCCTTTTCTGCGAACAGCCGTTGCTGGACCTGCTCGTTCCGAAGACCGCAAACGAAACGATCACGCAGCATGACGTCCATAGGCAGCATTGTCGGATTCGCCGCAGTGTCTGCGCTTGTCCCAAAATTGCAATCTGCCGCTAGCTTCTTGAGTGCCGTGACGTAATCACTGACCGTTTCGTCGTGCCGTTGGTCACTTCGCTGGAATCGTGCCCTGCAGAAGACCTCAGACGGTTGTCGATCGAAGTGAGCCTTGAGCATCTGGACTATGTCCTCGTAGCTCACTTGGTTGGGCTGCTTGGGTTGAATGAGGGCGCAGACGATGTCATAAGTCTGTTCCCCGCACAGCGTTAGCAGATGAGCACGTTTCTTCGATGCGTCCGTAATGTCGTTAGCCTCGAAGAAGAACTGTAGCCTCCCATACCAGGATCTCCAGGAGCCGGAGCTGCCGCTGAATTCGGGTAGCCGACCAAAGTCAGGCGTCGCCATGGTCGTTTCCTTGACGTCGGTGGAGTGCCGATGAGTCGTCTTCCTCGTCACCGACTGTTACGTCTGTACAGCCGCTTGTGGCTGTAGACGATTTATTAAAGTACAGGAAACGTAAACAAGTTCAGAAGCGTAGCTCAAGCATTGGAGCCAACGTCCTGGCCAACGTTCGACACCAGGCTCGCGCTCGTGCCACAGCGCCAGTACAGTCGCGCGCGCACTTCGTTGTCGTCTTCTAAGGCGACATGTCAGTTATTGATGTATTTTTTTAAGAGTGCAGCTGCTTAGCTCCCATTCCTGCAGTTTCACTGTGCCATTGACCTCGACGGAACCAAATGTAACGCTCACAGGAAAAAAGAGCCAGGCCTGCGCGGAACCGCAGGACAGTAACAGCGTAAGCTGTAGGAGCGACCTTCTTAGAGGCCGTTTTAAACGCTTGAGGAAAGTAGCGCAAGTAGAGGTGGTAGGTATCCCCTGTGCCATAACTCATCATTTCTTCTCATTTTGTCAAGTAGGGAAGTACCCACTACGCCATAATTACTGTGGTGTTGTAATGTGCAGATCTGTATAACTGCACATCTTTGAGAGTCTCTTGGCGTCGTTTTCCCGAGAACAAACTGAACTCTCGGCCCAGCGTCGATGGCGAGCTGTAGTTTGGGCTTCTCTTTGCACAGCTGTCTGTTGTGCCTGACGTTGCCTTGCTACAGCCGCGCGCGTAGCTCTGCGACTCGCTTTTTCAGCAGCGGTCTGCACTTTACGGTGAGGCGCAGTCATGTATATCGAAGAGCCAAGTCAGGTTGCTAACGGGACTGCGCATGTCGCCTGCCACGTGACGCATGGCCCGATACAACAAAACTGCTTCAAAGGGCAGCGCTTGATAATAATGATGACGGAAGAGTTGAAGAAGGTTGTTTCATAATGATGATGTTGATGATGCCTCGGTAATGGGTTCAGAGCTACAAAGAATGCAGCCCTGTGTTCTTTCAGATGATTCCTCGAACTCGTTATGCAATCCACTTTCAGTGACGTGTAGTGGTGTATTATTATCCTGCCACCACGTAACATTACATTTGTTAATGTGATTCCTCGGCAGACATTATACCTGTTTAGGTCTTTTAGCGAAGATTTTTCTAGCACATGCGTAGCGCAGTGGTAGGAGGCTCGACTGCCACGCAGAGGACGTGGGTTTGAATTTTCCTCGGTCCTGGTTATTTTTTCTAAAATTTGCGCAATAGCGGTTACGGACACCGGCAGCAGTGGCGGCGGCGGACAACTACGGTGCCAAAAACGGCCCTTGTTGTGATCCCATAACATTTTACGCTGTAAAAAGTAAGGCGGTATAGGGGGTCATGTGGTTCCTAATCATAATATAGAATATTCTCAGCCCGTTCTTTGTGAACTGTGAGGGAGGCACATAAAAAATGACGCCACACAAAGGCACAAAAAAGAGACAGAAAGGGGCGGGGGGCTTTGTAATACATGTTTCACATTAGGGAGTATTGTAATCACCGGCCAACTTTTTTTTAATATTGTCCGATTGTGTGAACACACTTGCGGCACGTTCCATGTAAAGAATTTTTGAGTGACTAGACTTTGCATAATTGTCCAAATATCAATTTAACAAAATTTTTATATAATGAAGTCAATTGCCAGTTCTACCAACTTTCATACACTGAGGCATAACTAGTCATTTAGGTCAACCTCTGATGTTGAGAAATTGCCCCTAGCAACCATTTTTTGGCATATCAACTCTTATTTTTTTAAATGTATCCTCATTGGTCTCCTTTGGCATAGTGGTACTCATCCATAGTGGTACTCATCCACCTCCACTATTTCACTGAAATTACTAACGATATTACCCTGCCTTTCACTGTACGCATCGTGGTCTGTTGTGGTCCTGCGGGAGAATTGAGGTTCTACAAACGTAGGCCAGAAGTATCTTCTCATGTTGCCAATCGTTACTTTGAATGTAACAAGAGCTTGCAAGATGCAGAGAAACTCCTCCACCCTTCTAGGAATTAGCATGTTTGCTCAGCCTAACATTAATACATCTGACAGTCTGTCCTATGTAGGCGTTGCTGCATGTCTAAGGTATTCTATGTACCACCCTAGACCATGTGATGTACTTATTAATATGCTTGACAGAGCAGGGGCTATCACTTACTCCTGCACCTGTTCTTGCACATCCATTAATCTTGCCACATAAACTACCCATTTTATTTCACCTGGAAGAAACATATTTGTTTATTAGATTTACCGTCAGTGCCAGTCATTACAGAGGGGAGTGGAACATACAGAAAAGAAAGAAAACACACGCACACACACACAATACAGGCTTTGTTCTGTTAATACAATATTAGCTGGAAAAGATGAGATAAAAGTGAAACACAAAAAAATTCAAGCAATTGACTGAGAACAAACATAATTGAATACTTGGTTAGTTACACTGCAATACACTTATGTTTCAAACATTATGAAACTGAGAATAGTGAACAGTGGACGTGACTGATCCCTGAAGGTGGTTCCAGTCCTGTGAGGTGTGGGGTACAAATGATTGATAACATGTTTACTTTAAGCACGACATTATTCCCACCTTTGTGCATGATCAAAACGACGGGAAATGTATGCTGGAGGAATAATAAGGTCATTGTGCAAGGCGGGACTGTAGTATATTTTGTGGAAGAGACATAGGCAAGAGAACTTACAGTGACAGGCGAGTTACGCCAGCTGTAATGACTCTTTCATCAAAGTTATACTAGCATTGCGACTGTAGTTTCTTAGAATAAAATGGACAGAGTTGTTTTGGACAAACTCGAGGGCAGAGGTTAATATAGCAGTGCTGGGGTCCCAGATGGAAGTGGCATATTTGAGTTTACTTCGGACTTACGTTTTTTAAAGGTGGAGTTTTAAAGAAAGAGGAAGAGATGAAAAGTTGTGCCAGAGGTAACCTAACGAGCTGTAGGCATTGCTAATTATTTCATTTATATGAAGAAACCAAGGAAGAGAGAAGTTAAGTGGACACCTAGGTAACAATAGGACGTTACAGATTCGAGAGTGGAGTTCTTGAGCAAGTAGGAAGTGGGGCTAGAAGTTGTACAGGAGACGCATCGTACCTTACATGTCATTGTATTGAGTTCCATCAGCCAGATATTGCACCAAGAAGATAGAGAGTTATCGTTTTGAAGGATTGTTACATCATTTTGGTGAATAATTTCTCGAAAGACTGCACAATCATCGGCTGCATCGATATTACCACTGTAATGCCCCACAATTTTCTTGTAACCTATCTGCAATGAAACCTACATGGTGAATGACAGCGAAACATTTCTGCACACACTGTGAAACTAACAGCTGATTAGCAGAGGGCTCTTTGCTTTTCAGGCACATTGAAGTGAGAAGACCAGCAATTTCAGGTGATCTGCTTGCAAAAACTTTTGTACATGTAAATAGAATAAGTTAATTTTGCCTTGCGAACATCCTGAGCAAATACATGCATACGTGTGAGCATAGCTATGTCATTTGTCATTGAAGAACATGACTGTGCTTCCTTTAGCTAAACCTAAATGCATACTTCATTTTGAAAATACGCTGCAAGTAACTGCTTCTTAAGGTTGATCTGCAATAGCAATAACACACAAATGCCGTAGGTGGGTCGCCACTTGCCCTCCATAATGGTGGAAGTTGTGGTAGTTTATAAAAGCGGCTTTGGAAAGGGTATGGTCATTGGATTTGTGCACTGCCAGCAATTGAGGGGCGTGTGGATCACATGTTTGACAGTCATTCATGTCAAGTATCAGACTTCTGCAGAGCGGAAAAACTGCTGATAAAAGTTTCAAATAAGTGCCCATGCACTCTTCTAAGAGAGCTGCATTTGCTGTTGGAAAACTTGGAAAACCAAGGACATACAGAAAAATACTGCTAGCTAAAGAAGCACTGCTGCAACCTCCCTGTTTAACTTTTCTCAGTCATCCCATAAAGGGCCACAGTTTTGTGGAGCTAATTTTCCCAGTGATATATTCCTTCTGGATCATATCAGTGCTCAGAGTGATGCTCTGCTGTATCAACAGGGTCAGGGAGCCATGCACTATGGATGATATGAGCAGCATATTTAGCGGGAGGCATCGTACAACACAATTGCTCCCAGCGGTGGTATTAGCCTGTGCACAATACCAATTCCACCAGTGGGCTTGAGCCACACCACCAAAACGGTGCTTATGTAAACATCAAGCATTAAGAAGGAAGGGGAAGTTAGTGCCTGCTACATAATAAAATTTGTCATTGGTAAGGACCCCCCTGGGTGCCCTGCACATTCAGACGAGCACTTCACATGATGCAATGCGGCTGTCCTATGACCCAATGCACATTTATGCTGGAGGTAGATTCCCCATAATATGAAACTTTCAGACATTTTAATTAGTTCACACATTATTGTTTACCAGTCCTTTTCATTTTTCTTTTTTTGCTTGCTTGAAGGTACACCAAAGGTTACAAACAGTCAAAATTGTAAAGTAAAAGTGATCTTATACTACAGTGTGTGCACAAGTAAAGGCATTATATTTCGGATTAACGAAACTTGCCCGGTAAATTTTACATTTTATCAGAAATGTCTCATTGATTTATAGAAAGACAGTTTTACTGTACTTGTTGCTGATGGTTGCACAAAGGTAAAATAGTTGTTTAAATTGTGCAAAATTAAGCATGTGTTGCTTGGTAATCCTAACCAAAGGTCTTCCATTGTTTCTCTAGCCCAGTTTTGGTCAGCAGCAGCAAGCTACAGGCTGATATGCCACCTGGAAGAATACTTACTGCCATGAGGTGGGGGCTTGTGCCCCAGTGGTATGCAGGAGAGCTCCGGGACTTCAACTTGCAAACAATAAACTGCAGACAAGAGGAATGCTTCGAGAAGAAGTGCTATTCTCCAGCCATTACAGCAGGCCAACGTTGTGTTGCAGTTACTGACGGGTTTGTTTCAAAAACCATCTTAAGATATTTAATGTACTTGCATGAGCCAGGGATGGGAATGCGCGCCATTTGTGCCACGCTGTGTCGAAACTGCTTCAAAATGGTGCCTCCATATGTCGCCAAATGTGAGGCAACAATGAGATGTTCAGTGCCATTGGCTTTGCACAGGGATCAGGGGAGACTCATTCGTTCAGATGAATCCACAACGTGGTGCACTCAAGCAAACTTCCCTCCCTCTGTGGAGCCTGCATCGGCGGCATCAAGTACTCGCACCTAAATACTGTATTTTGCTGCGTACAACCCAGGTGAAAATTCACTTTTTATTTACTGAAAATGCCTCAAGGACCCTGTACACGGGGTTTTACATGAGAGGTAAGGGGAAAACAAACAAGTTAATGTTTATTAAGTGTGACTCAGCAGAGTTTTGAAACAGGCGTAGTTGATGTGAAGAACGATGCCTTAGGGAAAGTTCTTGCAGTTGACAAAAAAATGATTGTACGAGCATGGTGATGCGGGCACAAGGAAGGTATGCAGCCTTCTCATGGCTGATGTGTTGAGACTTGCGATCAGCTGGATTGATGGGAAATGGGGAGAACAAAAAATTCGTGATGAAGTGAAAGCCTTGCAATTTTGTGCCATATTTGGTAGACCTGCGTTTTTTATTACGGTTATGTAGTTACACAAGTAGTGTGTGAGTAATTGGAATAAATCAGTGTGACAGCATGGTTTTGTGTTGATTCAATGAAATTGCTTAGAAAGCATTTAGGAGGACTCCTGACAGAGCGAGCATATTCTGATTTCATTCAGATTAGTGTTTTGTAAGCCAGTAATTTCACAAGAGGATATGTGTGTGTTAGATTGCACTTAAAGTACCCGAATGTACGTACGGTTGACGTCGTTAGCAATCTTGGTTATCACGGGATGATGTGCATTCGTAAGATTCTGCTTGAGGTACCCTAAAGTACAGTTAGCGTCGTTAGCATTCTTTATGTGCATTGACCAAATGAGGTTATTACAAAGAGTAATGCCTAGGTATTTAGCATAAGGCTTGGAGGAGATGATGCTGTCATTAAGAAAGTATTTGAACACTGTTTAATCATGCCATCTATGAAGTGAAACCAGATGTTTTGTTTACATTTTGCAGCATTAACCAGTCACTGCATCACTCATCTAATCTTTGTAAATCGTTCTGGAGTGCTGGGCTGTCGGTTACAACAATGATCGGATGATAAATAATGCAGTCAGTGAACAGGCATATTTCTGAAGAAGTACAGTCGAACCTCGTTATTTGAAGTGTCATAATTCGAACTGGTCTGTTGGTCCTGGCAAAGTTACATGTATTTGAATGGGGAAAAAGTCTTTATTTCGAACCTTAAACACGTGCCACTTAATTCGAACAAGATTGTCCCTCCGCTAAGACTACATTTCGTGAAATCCTAAGCCGATCGGCAACGATTGGTGCGTCAGCCGCCGTAACATCGCACACCTGTACCCATCTGCTGGCTCCGTGGGCATTGGAAGGCGCCATCAGCTGGCAGAAATCATGCCTCGCGCGCTCGCAAGGGCGCCCGGCGCTGCCCTTTTCCTTCTGCAATGCGCGTGAGGAAAGAAGGTATACTGTATTTACTCGCATAATTTGTGCACCCCTGATATATAGCCAGTTTTAAAAAAAATAAAATAAAATTCCTCACATATTCTGCATTATCGCAAGCAAGTGCAGTCATGCGCAAAAGGGGCTGCGAGCACGATCTCCCTCCAGAAGCCCCTGCAGCCCAAAGTGCGGTCGCTAGAATAAAAGCACGCGATTGGGGGCGACGGAAATGGCTGAAGCAGAGATCAAACGAGCCCTGCCCATCTCCGTCGCTCGTAGGGCGCACACAATAACATCACCCCGATCGGGACGCCTGTCGTCAAAGCGGTGAGGAAACATCCTGCCCGTCTTTAATGAGCATGAAAAGACACGAGGGGGGGGGAGTGTCGCTCGGCTGCTGAGATATGCGTGCGCTATCTCAGCAGCCATCAGCGGGTGGCTCGTAAACCCTTCTGCATGCTGCGCTGTCAACACGAATAGACTGCGAAAAGTGTGCCTGGAGCAGCCGTATTCTCTTACACCAGCATTTTGTAGTGTTACGTGAGATCGTATCCAAAAGAGTTACCATATACCGTGCGCGTTACATTATATTGCATGTAATTTCTAATGTGTTCGCGAAATCTCTGTGTAATTTGCTCAGTCCGTTTTCAGAGCTCTAAAATAAAAAGTGCGCAAATTATGCGAGTAAATACGGTAGCTCAGCGGCTACAGGCCACCGGGCGAGCGAAGCCGTTGCGGCCATCCCACTGAGCTATGCCGCACATGCACAGTGGCATCTCCGCTGGCCCACAAGCAAGCTGCAAGACGAGACCGGTGGCAGCAGCGCGGGAGTCACAGTCAATGGTGCACATGTTTCTAATGTTGGTATTGTGCGCTAGTACACCAATCAAAGGGACTCTCGCTAGTTCGAACTCTGGTTAATTCGAACAGATTTCCTGTCCTCTTGGAGTTTGAATTAACGAGGTTCGACTGTGTTACTTTGCAGGTCGTTGATGTAAATGAGGAAAAGGAGTGGACCCGATACAGTGCATTGTGGCACACCGGATAAAACAGGATATGAACTGTATGGAAGCATTATTTGCATGCATAAATTGCTGATGGTTAGGAAATTCT